>OMLF01028265.1:13761-30896 GCA_900302615.1 Holocentrus rufus
AAAAAAAAAAGTAATAATAATAATAATAATAATAATAATAATAATAATAATAAACGAAGTTGTGCACAATAATATCAATAGCAATAATTAAGCAATAATAATAAAAACAACAATAATAATAACAATAGTAAGAGCCAACAACAGAACTGATATTTGGATCTATAGGCTACACGATTTCTTCTTTATTAATAGTCTTAAAAGTGTCGAGTTTTAGTAATCCTTAAATTAAGCTTAATCTTTATTCTGTTGACAAGACGTGAATGGCATTCAAAGCATATTTTGTAAATGTTTTTAACTTAAACGTGTTAATTTATAAATTTAGACCAATTTATAAATTAGTCTTGCCTTTGTTGTATATATGAGGGCGATTTTTATTTTTTCTATTCTGTGGTACACTGGTTTTGATTTTTCAAAATACATCCTCAAGGTAAATCAGAGTTGAATTGCGAGAAGTGAGCTGCTGCTTGAAACTCAACATATTTAGCCTATCTAAAAGGAAGTCTAGTCTAACAAGCAAAATATAGCCTACAGTAGGCCTGCTATCGGACAAAACGTTTCTTAGGCCTTTTGAAGACTGAAGCCTGCAGTCAGACTCGTCTGAATCAGACTGCTGTGGAAAAGAGCAGAGCAATTAATTCAGTGATCAATCATTCGCTCTTTTTAAAGATTGACAGCTTGTGTTGCCCAGTTTGCCCATAACAGAACAAAGACACATTTAAGAGCTACTTCTCGCGCTTTTTCATGCCTGAGAGCTGGGAAAACCATAGACACAGAGGTTATAATGTAATATCTTGTAAAACCTTACAAGTCCACAATGATCCACAAGGGCCTTGTAATTAAGTAAGACTTAATGTGGTGTTATTGGCCACAACTGCTAATAAGCTAACACAAAAAAAGAAGAAATGCGATTTTTCCCCCTCTTCCATTTGACTGCATTACAATTGTCTTATTGTGTATTGGCCCAGTGCACCACGTTAAATTAGAGATATGTACTCTGGAGATCAAGTCTAGTGGGAGTGTTGGGCTGAAATCTGAGCAAATTGCTTTTATTCATAGAGGTAACCGCAGTGGACATTTTAATTTAAACTAACCAGGCTTGGGTTATAGCATATCCCACTGTCGCTGAACGAATGTTTTGAATAGGCACATGCATGTGCAGCTGGTCAGTTCATGTGTAACACTCCAAACTGAGGTCAGTGAACAAAAGAACAACGCATTTGATAAATAACAACTGAATAAATATTTAGAAATAAATAAGTAGACTAATACAGGAATTAATAAGACTTTTCCACAACAAATTTGGCAAAAACATTAAAGCCAACATCCTCTCATAATCGTAGGCCTATAAAGTAGAATTGGAAATGTAAAGTGTAATATTTGTGCTCAAATAGAAACAATTTATCCGGAGGAATTCACAAATCTATGGCACCAGATCTGCTACAAATGAGTCAGCTTGGGAGCTTGCATGATCCTTTCCTGAGAACTGCAGCTCTCTGAGAAATATGAGCCGTTTAGATCATTTCCTACTCCCTGATTTGGGTTTGGTGTGTGTGAGCCGCTGCACATGGAGCTGTAATGCACATCAAACTGCGGGCTGTTCGTGAAGTGACTCTGCAGAGGATCACAATCTGGAGAGGAGTATTTGGAGTACTCTGGTGAGTGCGGGTAGACTGACTGTGATTGGTGTTGTTGCTGGGACTTCAGCGGAGGAGAAGCTGACTGGTAATCTCCGCCCAGATGGACATAACCGAGGCTGGAGAGTGTGGGGCTGCCCGGGGCGGGGGAGGAGGAGGAGGAGGTGGTGAAGCCCTTCAGCTTCTCGTCCTTCTTCTGCTTCATCCTCCTGTTTTGAAACCATATCTTGATCTGCCTTTCGTGGAGGTTGAGCAGGCTGGCCATTTCCACCCGCCTCGGCCTGCACAGGTAGCGGCTGAAGTGAAACTCCTTCTCCAGCTCCACCAGTTGCGCGCTCGTGTACGCGGTGCGCGTTCTCTTGGAAGCAGGGGTCGAGCTTGGACATTCCTCGTCCACAGGGCAGTCTGCAGAGACAGTTACATAAAAGAAAGGTTGAACGGAAGAAATACGAAGATATGGGTCTAAACTAACACTGCCATCCGCAATATACGTATAAAGTTCAATAATATTTTTCGGAGGAAGAAAAACATTTATTATATTATTTATTGTTATTTTTTCCGCTTTAAAGGCTCGATGTTGAGATTTATGCCAGCCTAAAAAGATGGGTCAGTTTGACTTAAGGTGGGTTGACCCTCCTGCCATACATCCCTGACTGTAATTAATAGCAGACCATTTAAATTTGAGGATGAGGAAAATATAAATAGTCATTTCCTCAATTATCTCTGTAAGATCTTATAATTACGTTGTGTTTGGTTGTAAGGGGAGCTTAAATGAAAAGGCCTCATTTGAAAACAATTGCGGCTATTGTCCCAACTGCTTAAGTCTGTTCATGTCATACAGACCTGTGATTCTTTTGCCGTGTTTCTGATTTTGTCTGGACTCTTTCATCCACGGGAAAATCTTTTTGGAGATGGAAAACTTGGGGTTTGGCTTTGATTTCCGTGGCAGCTGTGATTTGTTGGCGAACGACTGCAGTGCGCAGTCAAATATCTTTTGTTTGTCGCCCTCCACTTCACTTGCCGCTGCTCGATGAGTGTATGCAAACCCACTGACATCTCCCTGCTCGTCCTCAAACTCCTTTAAGAAGTCGCGGTGAATGTTGCTGTATGTGGTTTTCTGCATTTCCATTAAATGTCTACCGGGGCCCTTTTGACCTTCTGACAGAGCGCTGGCAGCCAAAAGTCACATGGCAGGTTTCCAGAGAGCCCCGGGTTTCTGGCCTGGGAGGATACAGAAAGGGGACAGAGACAGAATCAGGGAGGAGACTGCATGATCCATCTTATCAATTCAATAGTATGGTGACATGAATAGCAAGCCACTCCTGGCCACAGAGACAACGGGAAACTAGTATTAAGGCCTTGGTGGAAATGTAGACCCTCTACAAAATAGCTTAATTTGGGAATGATAAATTGTAGGAATAAATACTACTATAATGTTATTATAAATGTTCACCCTTCACAATTGTAGACCCTATATTGGTCTGCAATGCAACACCCATTTTTTCTATTTGATTACAATATTCGTGTGTATATAAATCTGTAATAAGCATGTATAATGAAGTTGTTTGGAAACTAAGTTATTTTCAAGGAGGTACTCAGTCTTTCTGAAAATGGATGAGAGCAAATAATAACAATTAGGCTATTACAATAAACGCAGACGAATTAATCTTCCCCCAACATCAGAATATAAATGTAGGCTACTAACTGAGAAAAAGCAAACACATTCGTTTTATACTATTCAATGCCTTTATTTTCTTTCTTTTGTTTTATTTTATGGCAAAAAATAATAATAATAAAATACAAATAAAAAAACGCTGAAGCCATATTCTATTGAAGCATTTATTACCACATACAACATTATATAACTGCATAGGCCTTGTTCTGTCATTTTCAAAGTAAAAAAAATTAACAACTTAAAGGTTAAATCGTAAAACACATTCATTAAACACAAAACAACAAAAAAGGTCCTGTGTTGGCCATTACTGTCTTATGCCCCGAACTAAAATAAAAGGCTCTGAAATTTCCTCATTTTCGACCTATAGCCTGCAAAATTTTTATCTAAAGCTGATCCGAAATTCGCCTGAACAAAAGTAGGTATATCTGAGCAGTAGTTATGAGGAGCAGGAGCTATAGAGAGAGAGAGAATAAGTCTGGAGGCATGCAGCTTTATGAACTCTGGTTGAACCGTGGACGGAGTCAGGCTCGTAAATCATAAAGACACATAGCCCAGTCCGCGGCACAACACCCGGCTGCCTTACCTTCAAAACCGACATTAATTTCGCGCTAAAAATCCTCTCTGAAACAAATAACGATTACTCTCACCTTTGGAAAAAATATCCGAGATTACAGAATAATCCCTTGCAGAGTCTCTTGCATAAGCTGATGTGATGGTGTGGCTATGCATGCCAGTGGTGGAGGCAGCAGAGTGGACAGTGTTTCTGCAGCTCAGACCGCCCTACACAGCATTTCTCCACACAATGTCAATGTGTGTGTGTATGTGTGTGTGCGTGTGTGTGTGTGTGTTACGGGGGGAGGTGGGGGGTTCTGCTGATCATGCATGCTCCGTCTCATATCACACATATGATAATAGCCTTGCGATGGGCTTTTTTTTACACCTTGATATTCTGGCAAACTCCCTTTACACCTTGTGCAGAAATTAGGGCCGAAATATGTCAGAGTGTAAATTATACTAATATAAAACATGGAGGCCAGCCACCGCTGTAATATTTTGGCACTGAACCCCAACTTGTCTCACAGGGATTTAGATAAGGAAAATAGGCTGTTAAGAAGTTCTTATACTGCAGCCCCCACCTCACTCCTCTGTGTGCCCTACATAATACGGCTTGAATTGAGTTGACCTATACATCTCACTTCACTGGTTGTTAGCCAGTTTCTTTTGTATCAATTGAAGTAAATCAACCTGCGTTTTCTGCCCACAAAAGTCGGCATGGTTTGATTAATTACAATCACGCTCCTATGAAATGGAAAACATAAGCAGCTACATCTCTATTTTGTTTAAACAGTCCTGGGAACTTGTCCAGCCTATAATAATAAATTCCAACATGGCTGAACTCCCACTTAGGACTGATGCCAGAGATGCCATAAATAGCTCAGGCGAAGGCTGTCAGGATTTAGTCTAGTTTTTACTGAATGAGCTTCGCTTAATTTTGTGATGCCATCAAATTCACATACCAAGTGCATTACTTTTTGTTTATGTAATGAGTTTTTTTTCATCCTGTCTAATTTAAATGAGTGATCAAATAGCTTATATTTAAACCACTTTAAGTCCAGGGGAGGCACCGGCCAGCATCTATTAAAGCCTGTGGTCTCTGTCCAGAAGTTTATAATAAGGCCTGGTAGCTACATGGTGACGATCAGACTGCTGCAGTGGATCGATAGGAGTCCGGCGGTGCTTTGATCTCTCATGTTCATCTTTACTCAGTCACTTTGATTGGTTCGTAAGGTAATATTTAACTAAATTAGCACAAAGTAACACAAATGGATAGCTTTGATCACTGAGCCATGCAACCGAAAGAAATGTGAGTGCAGGATTAATAGCGATATTCCAAAAGAGATCGTCTCTGTCAAATGCTTGTCCTGAGATGTCCAAAAAATTGAAATTATTGACAGGATTGATCCGATTAGTCTTATAGTGTGTAACCTGGTATTAGAGCTGCAACTTGATTTATAATTAATTTTGCAGTAGGCTGTAGAATGGGGAAAGCTAGTGTTTACTATCCTGTATAAGACATAAACCAGAGGTTTAGATAAAACGTGACCCATAGTGCAACAAGGAGGAATTCTGTTGGTTTCTTATATAACTCAGGACTTGTATGTATTCCCAAGACGAGCGCCATAAATCTCGCTGATAGCACATATGCCCCTATATGAGGATAAATATAAAAAATGCCATATAAATACAAAGAGCCTCAGCGCTAACAGTGTCTCAACAGATCACATTAAATCAAAACCGTCCTCTGAGATGTGAACCGGAGCGGAGGAGGCCTGAATGGGGAAAATGCAGATGAATTGACATGATAGTCAATGTATTGAATCAAGACATCCACCAAATGCATGTCTGATCCATATAGGGCTTCCAGGGAATGGCTCAGCTGTCATTCAGTTTCCATGCCCTGTATGACAAGATTCCTCTGTGACCACATCGAGCTGCACTTACATCCCATCATCATCAGCAGCATCACCATCATCATCATCGCAGCCATATAAGATCCAGACTCTTCAGGCTGTCTGTCTTATCTGTGATGGATCCCCCAGCATGTCTGCGGGGATGAGGGATGCTGACAGATGCACCGCAATGCAACCTCTCTCACAATTAGCTGAAGGGAACACGTGTCCATGGGAGGATTTATTACTCTGAATTAATTCAAAGAAAGTTGAATAAACAGAAGCAACAACTTTTCCATTTAATCCCCTACCTCAAAAAGCACACAGATGTCTAGGGGAAAATTAAAATGCATATGTCTTTAAGAAATATAGCCTACAGATCCACTTTGATACTGTTAAAGAGATACTTGACAGAAATAGATTTACATGAAAACTTCTAAAGAGATGATTCTAGGATTTGTTTTCTCGGCAGGTTAGGCCTACAGCACTTGTCATGTAGTTTACTCCGTCAACTTGACAGTATTACTCTCCCACGTTTTAACAGTTCAAGTGATCCAAAGTCTATACTGATTTGTTTTCCAGCCCCGCAATCATCGTGGTTATGCAATAAATGTCCTTAGAAAACTTACTTTTTTCGATCTCATCTTCTTTTTTATTGCTGTTTCAGTTTTCCCGTCCTCACGGCGAGTCTCGTAAAGAGGCTGTAAGGTCCTCAGATTTCCCTGCTTCCTAACTCCTCCTCGACTGTCTACATGGCAACAGACAGTGTACCGAAGAAAAGACGTGATAAATGATTTCCTGAACAATGCCCACATTGAAGCCCTCTCCTGAAACTTTCACAGATGCCATATTCTCAAACAACCTATACAGGCAAATTGATTCAGTGTTTAGGCCTGCAACACCAAAACGTCATATGGGACTGCTCTCTTAAAAATGTGATTAGTGCAAAATAGAGAATATAGATCAATCAAGTGTTTAGCAGAGTTCCTGCATCTACACTCATTTGCCAGCAAAGCTTCATGCACAGTTAAAGTGTTTTTTATTTTTATTTTATTTTATTTTATTTTATTTATTTTTTGGACAAGTAAAGCGGTAACGTATGACTGCCAAGATGCTATTTTTGGTCAAAGTAGTGAATTTTTAGACCATAGGCCTAAGCCACCAAACTGGCTTGCACTTTTTCCCCCCTATGGCTTCAAAAAAAAAAAAAAAGACTGTTGATCCTGTCCCCACAATAATAATAATAATAATAAACTACAAAGCCAAATTTGGAAATTTGGACTCGTAATTGTCCAGTTGACATCCAAGTATTGTGTATGTGTGTGGGCTATGTGTGTGTACGTGTGTCCGTGCATCCCATGACGTCTTGTCCTACCGTCCAGCATGTCCCCGGGGTGAAGTGTCATCAACTACATACTCCCCAAGACGCGAATTTGTGGCTGCTGGTATATTTACACAAATTCGGATCTACAGGGTATATATAGATGACAGGAAGTCAGGCTCTAACGCTGTGAAGGCCCTGCAGACAGCAGCAGGTGTAGCTCCCTTGAAATGCAAAATAATGACTCTATTCAGGGCCTCTTGTGCGTTTTTCCTCGCCTGTAAATTCAGCAAACCGCAACATTTAAAACAATAAATAATTTACCGAGGCTGACCTTTTGTCCGCCTTTGTGCAACATCATCCCTCCCTCTCCTGCTGAACGACCTGTGTCTTTACAGAGATTGAATTAAACTGTTGTGTGCGATTGGACATTTTTACACTTTACCGTTAGGAAAAAAATAACTATAATAAATTTTAGATAGATACTATAGGCCTATATATCACAAGAAAAAAATAAGGCTATTCTATAGGAATATTATAGTGATACCTTAGGCGATAAAAATGCCATTAAGTAGCCTACTATAAGGTCACTATAAACTCACTATTAAGTAGTCACAGACATAGTATGAGTCCCTATAGTAGCATTATAGTGTTTTTTCGTCGCTGCGTATATACAGACAGCGCCTGTGTGCACATTATCTGAGTTTTCTCACTCCTCAAAGAGCTCTGCTTCATGGTCCTGACGAAGAACTCCGCGGACATTTTAATATTTGTTGACGCTGTGACCTGAGTTTCACCCCCCTTCAGGCCCCACATTAACAAGTTCTACGCGACTTGTGTTGGAATTAAGCATATAGGCTTTTTAAATGAATAGGCAATTTGAAGCCATAGAGCCTATTGCCTTCTTTGCCAGATTGAAAGGGATGCAGAGCAATGTCACGGGTTTACTTTCAAGGAAACTGTCCAGGATTAAGGCGGATGCTCACCACTTAAAGTTGGTTTTCTAAAAAGGACAATAACGAAATAATGAGTTGTCTGTGTTCTGCTGTAACCTACATGCCCCCGATGAGAAGAGCCGTAGTTGAGAAACCATCCATCATCATCCAGACCGGTCTGAGGCGCCCTCTGCTGGCAGGACAGGTGCGTTACACCACCACAACCTAAACAGCCTGCCAAATGTTCAGGGATGGCACGATAAACTAACGAGAAGAAATGCGCTGCTCGTCCTCAAAAACGTTCAAGGTGACATTTCTGTCATGTATTTTTATCATCATTAAAATAATCACACTGCATTAAATTTCAATAAACAGGCCAGGACATAGGGAGGCCGAAATTAATTAGATCTATTAAAAGGGATGTGGTGAAGGGTAAACTAAACTAATTTTAGGTGTATACATGCCTGTGTTTGTTTACCCCTTTACATTTCCTTTTTAGGGTAGGCATAAATCCTTATTACATGAATTAATTGGGTATAAAATGAAGTTACGCGAGGAAAGGGAATTTTAAGAAAAAGTACTTTCTGAAATGCTTCTTATATTTTTTATATTTCTGAAAATTATTTTTTGTTTATAATAGTTGTTGTGTTGTTGGTTTGCCTTTTCATTTATAATATGTGGATCACTGTCCATAGACAGACAATAAAAAAACGAAGCTTAGCAAAGCAGAAACCTCTGGAATAAAAAAAATATATTTTTTAAAATATACATTATGTCATCGTGTTTTATCACGACCACAGTCCATATTAATTTGAAAAGGAAACATATAGATCTACTCTCCTGCGTTTTTTACACAGAGCCGAGTCTTTAAGTCTTGATGGTGACAGTGCAAACTCTGGCAGCACTGAGCCAAGCTGCGCTCTCTGCTGCATCTGCGGCGGCAGTCTATCGTCTACTGACCCAGCGATGATCCCGTCGGTATGAATTATGCATGAGATCCGGGTACAGATTACCCCTATCAATATGCAATACTCATTACGCTGGTTAAATTGCCACTTAATAGTTATGAATATGTGGAAAATGTCTGGGACCCATATAGCCCACCATTGGTTTAGTTTTACCTGAAATGAGTTTGAAAAGACTTTGAAAATATTGCAGAAGTCTCTGCAGGTTGAGAGGCATGGCCTTTAGTTTTTAGACTCCACTGATAGTATAATTATTTTTTTATTTTCCGATAGACTATAGCATATACTATAGAATTTGGTCTGTGATTTATTTATTTGAACCAGTTGAAGCCTGTGTCCAGCCCAAAGTTGTCCGAGACTTCACCTTTGCCCGCTCAGTGACTTGATAGATCGGGATAAATCACTTCAAGACCTTGCTCAAGTTCGTTTCATGGCAGCTCCATAAAAGCTCTTATTAGTCTTAAGGTCGACTGTTGAACAGTTTCTACTCAATATCACATTGCGTTTCGGAAATAAAGCACCTCGAATTTCCTTTTCTTTTTTTTTTTTTCTTTTTTTTTAATACGCGAAACCTAAACCATAGGTAATCAATATTGCCTATGGATGAGCAGCAACTATAAAGCAATTTTCAAACAGGACTACTTTTAACACTTTGATTAAAAAATATATCTGAAAATTGTCAAGTAATGCCTAAGCATCCTCCTGCAGATAAAATTTGGAGAGAAATCTCCCTTTGTCCTCAAATTGTAGGCTGAGTGCCAAGTTGGCGTTAAGAGCGACAGCAATAAAAACTTCATGTTTAGACATTTTAGGATAATATTTTAGAAACTACACGTGGGGTAGTTTTGTGGAGGCAATTAGTCCAAGTTTCCAGCAGATTGGAGAATATGACTGGACACCACTTCCCCAGTCCAGCCTTTCCAGTCCCATCCATGCAGTTAAGCCGTCACTTTCATTCAAGGTTGTGAATTATATAGTACATTGTCTACTCCCCAAAACCATAAAACCAACTTTATGGACCTCACGTGACTTTTCACAGTCTGTAAGTAATATAGGCCTATACAATCTTTGGTAAAGGGGATTTTTGCCAACTTCGTGCCTTGCCTATACCTGTAAGCCCACTCTTTTGGATTTTATCACCAGACTATTTCCAACAAGCAAACAAGCAATTTCGCAGCGTAGAGGTCAGAGGAGGTAAGTTTAAATGTCCAATCTTTCTTATGTTTTTTTTCTCTCACTCTCTGTTAAACGGGACCCAAAGTAACCCGATGGCATCTAATAATTTGGCCAGTGTTTATGTTGTGCGTCTGACCCTTCAGCAGATCTTTATGGTTAATCATTAACAAATATGTGCTACATGCGAGTCAAACAGACTAAGTTATTGCGAAGCTTCCTCTCTCCAATTGGACGTTACTACTAGACTCTAAATGACTGAAGTGACTGAGTAATTTTTTTAAGCTAATTGATAATACAGTCTAGAAACACATTCAAAGCAACTGAGAGAAACTTTATTTCAAGCGCTATGAGTTCACTTACAAATACAAAAAGCTTATTGGCGAAAAAAGCTTACATCACTGCCTATCCACAGAATAACCCTTTGCACTAAAAATTTATCACATTGACAGGTTGAGTACATTTGCATTGCTCATAATTAGTTCTAAACAATAGATGCACAAAATATTCTATAGCTACACATTGGCTTGTTTATGAAAGTTATGGTCTGGCCACAAGATAACCATCAAAATAGCATTAAAACTTACACTAAAGCGCTTTGAATGGCCCCATCATACATTAGGTTTACATTCAATGAAGAGCAGCATATGGTTTGGAAACTTTTAAACTGTACACTGAATTTACTCCTGTTAGACCGTCAAGAAGTTACACAATAAAGAGCTCAAGTGAAACATGGCGACCTTCAAGAGAGCAAAGAGCATCGACAAGTAATACCCCCAATAATATTTACATCTCTTATTATTTTCCAAATAATGACATCTAAGCTATCATAGTACAACAACAGTAAACTAAAAATGGCATTTTAAGACCACAGAATACTTTTTTTTTGTCTATCACAATAGCATGCTGGAAGGTGCTGCGGTTTCAATAGCTTTACAGTACTCATGGATTTCTCTTTTTTTTTATTTTATTTTATTCCCCAAGTTATGCAAAACTCAGTTGTGGAAGGCGCTCCCTCCCGTTACAAGACTCATGCTTTTCAGTTTATTGTCCTTCTTCCACTTCATCCTGCGGTTCTGAAACCAGATTTTGATCTGTCTTTCCGAGAGACACAGGGTGTGGGCTATCTCTATCCTCCGCCGTCTGGTTAGGTACCTATTGAAGTGAAACTCTTTCTCCAGCTCTAGCGTCTGGTAGCGGGTGTACGCAGTTCGGGCCCTTTTCCCATCAGGTCCAGTCATATCTACAATTTCATAGAAAATCCAGAAAATTAGCAGCTGCACTGAACAACAACAGGGGAAATGGACTGCTAGTTTTTGGCTACACCATGATGATGTGGGTTATCATGGGCAGAGAGGTCACAACATGAAATGTGCTAATGTAAGGAGACATGCATCCAACACAACACATACACAACAGTCAAGACTCCGTGATTATTGCCTGTCTTATCTCCAGCCCCAGCCGACAGCCAACCTCACAACATTTAAATACAAAATTCCATCAACACATTTCACAAATAATCCTACATGATCTTTTATGCTAGTTTAGCGGCAGTTAACCTGGAACCCATCAAAGTCAAACTATCTCGAGGACTTTACAAATATTGCCTTTCTTCTCATCCACACCGACCTAGGCTCACTCATGCAACACTTGACAGATTTATGACACTTCACCAAACGACAGCGTGACATCCTTCAAAACAAAATAGTATTATATGTATATATACCATGGCTTATGTGCAGTTTCCGCATCCAGGGGAATATTTGTGGCGTTTGGCAATCATTTGTTGTGGGAGTCGAGGAGGTGGCGTTGGGTTCCTGGTGCTGCTGCGCCCGGGGTGCCGTGCTGGAGCCGCCGCTGCTGTGCGCGCCTTCCTCGGTCTCGGAGGCGACGCTGGCGTCCTCTATCTCTGTGAAATGAGCGTTGTTGCTTTTGTTGAGATTGTTGCCGGTCGAGGTCGTGCTCCGGTCAGATGGAGAAGAGGAGCTTTTTAGTTCCAGGGGCTCCCGGCTGGCCGTGGCGCACGACGGCGTCACCGGATCTGGAGACGAGAGCGAGCAGTTGGGTGTCTGTCTGTACCGGGCGTCCGGCCCGAAACCCCGGGCATCATCTCCAACGGCCCCGAAGTGGCTGCCGGTGTTGGTGCGGTTCACGGTTAGGTCCATGCCATTGTAGTTGTAGCCGAAAGACCCGGAGTGCATGGTGCCAGGGTCTCTGAACGAGCCGCTCACAGCGCCGTTAGTCCCATAATTTAGTAACTGATAGTCGGAGCCATTTGGATAGCGCCCTGAGAACGAGTTTACAAAGTAAGAGCTCATTTGCTTGGATTTTTAAAGCCTCGATTTGTAGATCTTTGTCGCTATAATCCTGTGTGCTTGCACGATTTATGGATGCAATCATGAATTATAAGCAATGAAGCCCTACTGTACTTTGCCAGGTATGCGGCCAAATATGGGAGAGCGTTCGGGAATCACGTGCCTTTGTTGACCAGTCGTAAATCCTCACTGATGACTTCAAGAGGTAATTCATGCTCCATGGTTACAAATGATGACGAAATAATGGTCGTTAGGCTCCAGTCAATGGTGCCTCCCCACTGCGCCCTGTGAGCCATGCAGGTAGAGAGCGCCATCTTCTGGACAATCAGGGTATCGCCCTGCCGGAATATGCTGTCAGGCCTCAGAGCCATTTATCATTTATGTAAGGCGCTAATAATGTAGGCCACAAAAGGCTCAGGTAACACAGAATACAGACTAAACAACTAAAGTGGTGGAAATTTAATGTGCAGTGCACAAAATTAGAATTACTTTAATCTTGAGACTAATTAGGCAAATATTTGGAATGATTGGAAAGCTTGGTGTAACGTTACTTTTAGACGTAATATGGATGATAATAATAATAATAAGATTAAGAATAATTCTAGCAGCTTAATAATAATAGGTTAATGATAATAATACTGATATAGTATGCATTTTTTTCTGTCGTAAACACTAATGACACCACAAGATTTTCCAGTGTATATACATCAAAAAGCCTTTATTTCTATGTACAATTTCCTAAACAAAATATTGCACACAGTATTCGGATGTGCATTGAACACAGGTGAACAACAATAAATAACATGTAACATTTCTTATCTGTACAAAACTTTAAACTGTTCATGGCACAGCTGTAAACAACAAGCCTATAGACTATAGAACAACTAGCCTACACCACACGATGTACAGTAGAACAAAGCCTCTTTTAATGGCAGGAACAAAAACAAAACTTAGTAGGCCTATGATGATGAGGTAACAACATTGTCGAAAACTAAACACTAAAAATTATTTACATTTGGCAGATTTGCATAGTCCCCTAAAGAAACACACAAGCACAAAGACAGAGGAGGACCTGGTTTTAACCTAATACAGACATTACCGTGCAGATACTCAAATAAAGTCTATCACTCTACACGTCTCTAACATGTGATATGCAGCACTTTATCTACAAAGAAATCATACATCATCTTCACATTCCTGAACTTGTGAGCTGTCATGTCTGGGAGAGTGCACACAAGTAAAGGCCAGTGTCCTTTTAGCTCTTTTTCTCTGTCTCCTCTTCTTCCTCCTCGGTTGTTTTTGTGGGATTGAGGAGTTTGTTCTCCTTTTTCCATTTCATCCTGCGGTTTTGAAACCAGATTTTGATCTGTCTCTCCGTGAGGCACAAGGCGTGGGAGATCTCTATCCGGCGCCTCCTGGTCAGGTACCGATTAAAGTGAAACTCCTTCTCCAGCTCCAGGGTCTGGTAGCGGGTGTAGGTTTGTCGGCCCCTGCGTCCACTGCTACCAAATGGACCTGGAAAAAATTAAATATTTAGCTCATGCCAAATTGTAATTTTGGTGTGAAAGATAAACATCCTCTTTAGAATTGTTTTGCATCTATATGAACACATTTGAAATGCATAAAGTGGAAATTTAGAGCCTTGGGTGTAGCCTGTTTCAACTCTAAATATCACTGTCACATTTCCATAGCAATCCCAAATGCACTTTACATGACCTGACCCTTGCAGTATTTTTAAATCTCCTATCTCTTTAACAGTATTTTTTAAAATCTCCTAAGATATCACTATAATATTCCTATAGTATATCTCTGTGGCGGCAGCCACACAATAGTTTGCTATAGTGGCTTTACCGCACTTTACAATAAATCTAGCTGTTTTTATGTTTTATTTTTTTTTTATCTCCTATGATATCATGGTAATATTCCTATAATATTCCTCTAGGGCTGTATAGCAAGGCTGTAGTAGGTCACTCAGTGGTCACTTTACAGCGATCTTATCATAAGGTACTAAAAATCTCATCGCTGTATTTTTAAAATAATATTACTGACGTAATAATGCGTTTTTCGTACGTAATATTCCTATAGTATTCCTACGGCTATGTGTAGTGTGTGTGTATACCGACTATGTCGCACGTCATTATTTTTGCCTTCTAAATATAACATTCATATAGAGATGTATATATGTATGTGTGTATGTATGCACTGTAGTGGTTCGCAACAGTGAGTTTATAGTGACAATTTCGAGCGTCTTCTTTTTTTTTCTTTTTTTTTTTTTTTTCTTTTCGCAAATCTCTAATATTCCTATAGTGTGTCTGTGGTTGGCGACGCAGTAGTCATTTTAGTGAGCTCGTCGTGCGTCATGATATTTATTTCTTTTTTAAATGTCTTCCATGGTATTACTATAGGATTTATTGAGTTATTTTACCCCTATGGTATGTTAAAGTGTTTCTGCGACATTTTATATCCTTCTAAAACTACAGGATGACTACAATTCTTTTCCTTACAAGGCGAATAACCTTCTAAAGATGCCATATAGTTTTGGATTATGGCAAAGCGTGAGCTTAGAGGCGATGTAGGCCTGTGTGTGTGTGTGTGTGTGTGTGTGTGTGTGTGTGTGTGAGCGTGCGTGCACGCGCGGGTGTGCGAGTGCGCGCGCGTGCTTCTGTGCACGCAGCAATGATGACGATGATGAAGATGCAGCCGAAGTCCTGAGGCGCGTGAAGACGCTATTCGTACTCTATAAGATGGGCTCATCAGTGTACCCATCAATAATAGTACAGACTAAAAATGGTCGCTGTCGCCTAACAAATCAAGTAATTTGTTAGGTGTCATTTCTGTTGTAACATATTATTTCTATTGTGATGCTAAACGAAGTCAGTCAAATATCATTGTAAGTATGTATCAAGCTTTTCACAAGGCAACTCTGCATACGGCTCGGGATGCTCACTCCATCACACAGTAGCTTTGTAACTTGCGCTCTTTACCTCAAGGCAGCATGACACAATACAACAGGAGCGCATGCACTTTCTACTCACCGGCGGAGCAGGCGTTCATCCTCTGCATCCACGGGTAGATCAGAGACGAGGACTTGTCGTCAATACTGCTGCTCATGTTGACAGTCTGCTCCGGGCACTCCGACTTGCGCTGCTGATGGTCCTGAGTGACAAACAGCGGCTGGTCCTCCCGGCTGGAGAAAGCGCACGAGCCCTCTGTGTCCTTGTAGAAAGTCCCGACCGGGTTGTAGTCGCAGGGCGCTCCGCCGCTGGCCCGGCCGTAGATAGCGGCGGCCGCGGCGCCCGTCTGCTGATAGTACGAGGCAGGGTAAACCTTCTCCTGCATGTTGGCTGCTCCATATGTGGCCGCGTTGGAATAGTGTCTTAACGGATCGGTGTATCCCGAGGAATATAACGGTATCTGACCCAGGAGAGAGTCCTGTCCTCCCGGTAGAGACACGGGAAAAGTTGAGTTAACAAAATAGGAACTCATTGGGTGGACAACGGGGTGTATATACTCCGGAGGAATATGATTTGTTGTCTTTTATAGTCCAAGTGGTTTTGCCATTACTTTATCGGAGATTTGGTTTTTGCTGAAAGGGGGGGTTGTGAGGTGCCACTGAATACAGAGGGGAACTGTACCATCTGATCAACCTCTGGCCAATCACTGGCGTCTGTGGTTGCACTATTGCACCCATGGGGGGCTCTTGTTGCGCGCAGGGGTCCCCGGTGAATCGAAATGAAGCGCTCGAGCTTGTCGGTCTTACACACGTACGCACACACACACGCATACACGCACATGGAATGAGGTGCTCGGACTCATGCAAAATACATATAATAAACATTCCTTGGGACAACTCCACATGAAGTCACACATTATTTCGTTGAGTGCAAATATTGCACAATCCAATAAAACAGGCAGAGGTCCTGTTCTCCATGACAAGCAAGCACACAAACTCTCTCTCTCTCTCTCTCTCTCTCTCTCTCTCTCTCTCTCTCTCTCTAGCTTCTCTCGTGCGCACACACACACACACACATACATAGACACACAAAGTCCTTTTTATATGCAATATAAAAACATGGCAAAACACTTCGCGCAGTTTCCCCTTTTCGCGCAAATTAGGCATTAGCGAACTCTCTCTCTCTCTCTCTCTCTCTCTCTCTCTCTCTCTCTCTCTCTCTCTCTCTCTCGCTCTCTCTCTGTGCGTAAGCATTAGTTCCATTATGCTTTTGGGGCATTTAAATGGCATATTGTGACTGTGCTTATACCTGTTGACACGCGCAAAATAGGCCTGTTGTCATTTTATAATCAAGAAAGTATAGCTGTCAGAAATGAAACCTTAAGCGCCACTATAAAGCCATGCTAATTTATTGACATTTCCTTCATTAACGGCTGTGTTCATGCTGCTTTCTGCTTCCCCACTAACAACTGTAGTATGTCTGTGAAGACGTGAGGAGAGCAGAGGAGGACACACGCTACCAGACTGATCACCCGTTTCTATCAAGCCTGACGAAATGGACATTGAAATTGATTTCACATTTTCAAAATATGAGAAACTCTGTAAGTAAATCACACTATTTGTTTGGACAATGATCTGTTCACTATCACTGTCTACTTTGGAATGATTAAACACATTTATTATATAGCAGTTATTATTACCATTATCCCATTAT
>OMLF01028265.1:37682-48300 GCA_900302615.1 Holocentrus rufus
TATAAATGCCTCTGGTCAGGTACCTGCCGTAAGATTGGAGTGCGGTGCTGCTGCGGCCTTTGGGAAAACTCTGTCAGGGGTTCAAACTGAAATGAGAGCACAATAAAAAAGACTGGAGGATGAATAGAGATGAAAAACAAGCAACAAATAAAAGGCAAAACAAAAAAAAATATGACACAGCAGAGAGGTGACACAATACCCACAGTTGTGTCTTACCTTTGCCTGTTGTCTCTGATCTGCTGGCTCATTGTGCTGGCGGGGGTAGCTGCTCTTGGTGTCAGGCGGGCCTCTTCCTCCCGCTCGGCCCTGCAGCAGCTGGTAGATTTGGTCCACCACCCCGAGGTCTTGCAGTAGTTTCTCTCGATTGAGCAGCTCGTTCACCCGCTCCTCCTCCTCCTCCTGCTCCTCCTCTGAGACTTCTATAGCTGTGGGAGTCACCGTCACACTGGACAGAGGGGGCATGGTCAAGAGCTGCAGAGAGAGAGAGAGTGAGGGGAGAAAGGGGGAGAGAGAGAGACAGACAGAAAGCCAGTTGATTTAATTTATTTACTGTTATTGCTGCGGCGTATAGGTAGATACTGCATTGTATTTAAAAGATCACAGCAATCACTGTGACTGAATAAGCATGATTACACTGTTTGTCTTTCTTGCCATGTCAGTAAAGCTTATTTGAGTTTGAATTTGAAGAACATCCAATAAAAATTATCTCAAGGAACATTATGTCAACTTATTTATAATGGATAAGTATAATTATATTATGTTACTTTAAGAGGGGTCAGCCAGAATATGAAGCATGCATCATGGGACAAGCAGAGTCATACAGAGTGCATCAACAGAAATATTGTTTTGCTCCCTCTTGTGGCTTCTTATTGTCACTGCAACTCAAAAATATTGCAGGTGGGTTTGGGTGAGGACTTAGACAGGAAATCTAAAGCCACTGATGGTCGTCATCACTGACTGAAGCTGAAACCAGATTTCACCATCTCACCACGAGTGGGTTGGAGTCAGAGTTGGAGCTGGTGGGCCGTGGTTTTGCTCTTTGCAGTTTGACTCTCTCTCCTGCAGACTCCCCTTGCAAGTCTCTCCTTCGGCTCCCCTTCTGGTCCCTCTCCTTCTGCTCCTGCTTCAGACGCAGCTCCTGCAGTTGTTGCCTCCACACACACAAACACAACAGAGAAACTGTAGCATCTATCTCTGGAGACTGGATTTCAACTGGCATAATAGTATTTTCATCTCTACTGTGTACCTAAATAACAGCTCTTCCTCTTCCTGTCGTGAACTTCCCACAATGACCGTTATATTTCATGACTGTCTTGGTATATTGCAACCTATTTTCTTTATATAGTGAATGTAGAGATACAGCTGCTGCATATGCATTATAAAGAGCCTATACTTGCGGGCAGCGAAGTGCTGTATTCAAATTTAATGAGCTGCATGGTGGGCAGTTGAACTGCTGCTCATATTTTCCCTGAAATCTGCAGTTATCAGCAGGGACGAATTTAATAATGTCCGCTGTATATGGGCATTTGTGTCATGATGTAGTTATTTCACACCCACATGCAGTCCATGTGGAAAGAGATCTCTGTGCATCACTTGGAGTTTCTGCTCTTTCCTGAAGAATAGGACATGTGGGCAGCATATTGCTGTACCTGGCACACTCCTCTCTGGCCTTGGAAGCTGCAGTCTCCTGGAAGAGGGAGCTGCTGTGTTTGAAGTACTTGTCGTATCTCTCCCCTCCCTCTCTGGGATAGATCCTCTTGAAGCCTCCCAGGTGCTTGGCCTCGTACCTCTCCATCTGCTCCACACTGGCTGCCTGGGACTGACGCAGCTCCTCTGACCTGGTGGTAAAGTGCACACACACTCAAAACCAGTGAACGGTAACCTGGATAATGACCCAGTACTCATGCATATGTGCAGTTATAAGTATGCAAGAGTGGACACACCGCTTCTGACTTTATGTCCTCTCAACAAATTTACACATTTGTGTTTAATAGAGCTCTACCTGGCTTCTCTGGAGCGGTTTTGCTGCAGCCTATCCTTCACCCTGCGTCGCTCCTCCTTGGTGATCTTACGGCGGTCGCAGGCACCCAGGTTGATGAGAACCAGGGTGTCATACAGCAAGCTGTCCTTCACTTCACGGTCCAGCCGTGAATCAGTGGTAAAACTTGGGGAATGATTCACCTACACAGCCACAATACTTTTACTTAATTTGTGCTTTACTGAACATTATGAATTATCTACATGTTGATGTCGTGAAGTAAATTACACATGAAGACACAGAGTGGGAGATTGATGATATCTTATTTGAATAACCTAGCTGTTTCCTGATTCATTAACAAATCTCTTATCAACAAGTGCAGTTTATTTTCACTGGCTCACACACACCAAACAATATTAAAATGCAAAGTAACTTGCATTTTAAGTAATCTCTTAACATCGTTCTTTTGTGCTTTTACTTGAGATTATATTTTCAGTTCTCGGTCCACCCCAGTAGTAATCTAACTCAGTGGTGGCTCTGCCTTAACTCTCTCTAATATCAATAATATGTATATTCTTAGTTGATATGTGTAAAGGCCTTTCACCTCCAGCACCCAGGGTTTGAGCCGGTGATCCAGCAGCACATCGAAGCCCAGGATCTCAAAGCAGGCGCTGCCAGTGGTGTGGTTGGGGAAGCACGTGTGGTAGTTATGCTTGAGGATGGGGTGAGCAGAGATCAAAGTCTTCACGATCACATCCTCAATGTCGTTCCACATCTTCTCCGTGTTGCAGCGCATGGACTCCAGATGCTTGTTCAGGGTGGACAGCTTTCTGGAAAAAAATGAAACGAAAGGGAGAGGCTGCAGTGCTGGGAGGGAAATGCTGCATGTCGGAGCACACAGCAAAGCCAGGAGAGCAGTCATCTAGGTATGTACCTTTTACTGCCAGTGTCGTCGTCACGGACAAAGTGTTCACTGTGCTTGTTGATGGCGTAGTTGGTCAGATGCATACACACATCATCCTAATGAAGGCGGGAGGAAAGAAATGACAGATATCACAGACAGGCACAGAACATACTGAATACTGTTATTTACATCAAGACCCCAAGGGTTTGGATGCTCTGTCTGAGGAGCTTCACCTGATAAAATTAGTGGCATATTCTCAATCATTTTACAAGACTCATTTGTAAACAACTGCAGTTGTTTCTCCATATTTTATTCTTGTGTTTTATTACTATTGTACAATGTTTTAATTCATATGTGGCATTTTATTGCATGCATTACTGATATTTATTCCTTATTGTTTTGTTGTTTGTAGTGCACTTAGCATGTAATAATAACATGTAATAATAATGCTGATTATTTTTTGTTCTTCCACTAAACACAGATTATCAAATTTTACTTTTGCAGCAGTACAGGATACTGATAATTACTAATTACTGTGCTTTAACAATTAATCTTTTCTTACTTTTTACTTAAAAAGATTGCCCTCTGTCTTACCACATTGCCATTGGTGGGTTCATTGTACTGAGTGGTGCAGAAGCGAGCCAGTCCCTCCTTGTACATGAAAATGCTGAAGGGGTCACACGACGTTACCAGCACATAGATACGCAAGTCAAACTTGTATCCGTCAACAATGAATGGCTGGGAGGGGACAAAAGACATGTTTAAACTTAAACCTGTGCATGTGTGTGTGTGTGTGTGTGTGTGTGTGTATGTGTGTGTGTGTGTGTGTGTGTGTGTGTGTGTGTGAGTGTAAGTGTTGTTTTAGACCCTCACCCGGGAGATGTAAACCTGGCAGATCATATGTTCTCCAGAATGAATGTCTTTGCTGGATTTGGTGATGAAGATGCCTCTGCCTTGGCAGCCCGTGTCTGGCTTACAGATATACGTCTTGCATTTTTTGGCCCTGGTGTAAGCTTGGAAGTCACTGTAACTGTGAAGCAGAAGTGGATAATGAGGTATGTTGAGACTCACACTGAAGAAAAAAAAAGGGGGGGCACGTTGAAAAGTGCATACTGACTCTGCAGGGAGGCACCATGTTCTGGGGAAGATGTTGTAGTCTTTGGGGAAAAGCTTCAGCATGCGGTTCATGTTTCTTGCCAGCAGATCTTTCCGGCAGATCTCACTCATGCCTGGAAAATGGTTGATTTTCTGCAAAGTCACAGGAAACACACAAGCGTGGTGTAGTGGGTGTTAAGTGGTTACATGGGAAACATCCTGCGGGCTATAGGATGATTGTTGCCAGGGGCATTAAATATTTTATGTATTCAAGAAGGCATAAGACCTCATGTAGGATAAGCCTCTTACGACACTTAAAATAAATTGGTTTATGCAAACAGAACAGCTTGAAGAAGATTGTCCATAAACTGCTGAATAGTGTAATCATTGCATTACCCAATTAGATGGCAAATTTAAGTGATCATCATGAGCCTGGAATACTTTTCAAAAATATTCAATCTCATCACAGTTGCATTTGTAATTTAGGCTTATTGAGGAGAATTTTATAACCATTATAAAAAAGGATATCACAATTTGACAGAGCAGAACCACCGGTACCTCCTTTTCTTTTCATTTGCACAAATAAGATCCATCAGACATTTGAAATGAATTCAGTTCAATAAGTTTGTATTTTAATGTAATTCATTTTTTGTGATGATATTATGGAAGTGGGTGCTGATGTGAGTGAATGCAGTTATGTTAGTGAACTAAAGGTCTAAAATCCAGTAAATCTATACCTGGTAGCGCTTCATGTCTTTAACACGGTCCAGTGACACGGAACAGTCGGTCCAAAACAGAGTCCAGTCCTCGCCTTCCACCGCCTCCCTGAGGCCGTATCTACGAGCAGCTCGACGCACTGAGAGACATGAACACACAGAGGTGTACTTTTACTACACTGAGAGATGGTGTGATTGTGTGCATGTGTGTGTGTTTCATGAGGTCAAGATTTTCTGCTTCAATGACTGATCTAGAAGCCACAGATCCAACATTATAAGGTAGAGAGGAATATTCAGGTCTGAGTCTGGCCTTTACCTCTGTTGTACTATACAATGATTCACAATCACTCATAAATGGCTCAGTTGGTGTAATGTAACACAGGCAAATCCATGTTATTAGCTTAGCAAATATTCTCTGTCTTGAACTTACCACTCTCATATTTACAGTTGGTGAGGTTGATCCACAGTCATCTGGAAGAGAGGAGAAACAGAGAGAGGGACAGACATGTGCTTTGCTGCCAGGTCCAGTAGATCCCTCATTACTCTCATCTTCCTTTCACCAAATTATGAGGAAGACGACAAGTGAAGAAAGCAGATGAATCCAAGATAAAAATGGAAAAGAACCAACTGTAAAGTACCTCTTCTTGTTTTTCTTCTTCCTCTTGCTCGTGGGTGGAGGCGTGATGGTGCAAGCTTCAGTTTGGCAATCGCTCCCTGATCCTTCTCCCTCCTGCTCACATTTAGGTGCATCAGAGTCTCTGTCAGGACTCTCCGCAGGTGGGCCCATCTGGGACACGCACAAACAGAGTGAAACTTTCTCATCGACTGTACAAAGCCTGCATGACGGTATGGACAAAAATGAAACCATGAGCCGTTCCACTTGCCATGGCACTTGTAATGGGATGCATACCCGCATCATGAAATTCAATCAAACGGAACAGAGGACATGCTGTAAGTGCACACATGGAATCATGTTTCCGTTTCCATTTCTCTCTTCAGGTGAGTGCTCTCGCTGTCAGCACGCCATCACACACTGCCATTCAAGAGTTATTGTGGCAGGACGGACACATACAGTCATCGTGGATAGTGATGAGACAACAGTGAGAGGGAATTTATGCCAAAATCAGCAGAGGTGCTACTCTTAGCTGCTACTACGTTGAAACAACCACGTGACTTGTCCATTCACTAAAACCAAAATTTTACTGCAGTTTTACTGAAGTAACCAACTGTACTGCAGCAATTTTTTCCCTCCTAGTTTTCAATATTTATCTTTTTGCTTCATACTTCAATACAATAATATATGATGATAGATCCAAACAGGTGCTTTAGACAGAATTAAGCTGATTTAATAAGCAATATAATATGAGATTTTAATGCTGTGTGCAATCTGCAACAGGATAAAATTTTATAGATATATACTCTATATATAGTCACGGTGCCCTAATCTGTCTTCTTCTTCTACAGGCGTCCATCTGCACTTCGACTGGAGCACAGCGTGGCTAGCAGTCTGCTCACTAGCACCTCTGCTGTTGGCCTCTCCGTCCTATCTAGTGTCTTGCAGGGTGAAGGTGAGGTCAAGCTAATTGCTGGGAATGATTGGGGCAGAACGCAGGCTGGGGCAGGGGGGCGGTAAGGAGGGACATCCCAGGTACACTGTGGGAGGTTAGGGTGCCAGGTAACCGTATTCTGATCCAGTGATCTGGATAATCCTGGCCCTGAACTCTTAGCTTTGCACTGGGCCGCGATGCCCCACTGACCTCAACCGGGATACAGTTACAGCACCATAATGGATTTCCCTGAAGCCCTTCTTCACTAAACAACAATAACAGGTGCATGAATGACACCTCTGTATTTTCTGTCGCTGATAAGCGGTGACTTGCAAATGACTGTTGTTAAATGCCATTGCACAATAGTCTAGAGCATTAAAAATTCTGGAAAAGATCCTCCAACCTCATTAAAAGGGTTTCAAAATGGTCTAGTTAAAATCTGTGACTGAGTACAGCATAGTTGTTCCCTTTTGTAAAAAAAAACTCATAACTACTCTGGATTCTATAATGCCATATACACTTGTTCATCAATAGTCAATCAAAGTGAACTATGCTAATACAATTAAGTTCTTTATCAAAGTTTGTGGTCACTATTATTATTTGAGGAACGAGTCTTACTCACCTGCATTGTTCAGCCTACATTTGGAAAGGCAAAGGCATTGGAAGATGTCCCCGTCCTTCTCACTCCACACGTCTTTGCTACAGGAATCTTAGTTTCGAGATGCTGTCACGCCCCTCAGAAGGAAAACAAGGGAGCCACATCTCGACTTCCTCCTGCTGTCTCCCCCCTAGTCTTCAACAAAAGAGTAAATTTGTATCATCACAGAGGTGTCTCAGTTCAGATTGACTTACACACTCAAACAGCAGGCCCAGCAGTGTATCTGGTGACCAATTAGAAACTCTGGGGGTAAACACCTGATCCCTCATGACATGATGGAGAGAAAATGAGCAGGAGAACTCAGCAGGGAGTGAGTTGAGAGGGATAATCCCTGATATTTGTTCACTGAAATAAGAGAAGCACTTTTCACCACCCGAAGCTGTTAAATTAAAGTATGTGCTGAAAACACCACAGCACTATCCGGTGTAAGTGAGCAGGTTGTACATTTATCTTCTTAGCCAAGTTGAAATAGAGTAAGTTCAACTGAAGCTTGGTCTTCCATTGAAGGCATTAAAAATGGACCACAGGCAAATGGAAAATATTAGTCAAAGGCCTGCAATGTAGTGATATAAAGTAGCTGAACAGGGCACCACATCCTATGTTGTCTTGTTGTCATGGCAGCTAACCAGGCATCAATCAGATAAAGCAAACACTGGCAGATAACAAGCTGGCAGGATCTCGCAATCTGACACTGATCTGGTAACATACCACACACTCTTATCTAACCTTGTCTTCAAGTTCTCCTGCTAAGCTCCTAGTTCTCTGATAGTAAGACATGAATTGGTCACAACTTGTCAATGATATATTTAAATATATAATTAAAATTTTAAGTTTAGGCTAAATGCTGCTTTGTGCATTAGATATATGCTGAATTGAGGAATGGTCCCTCATGAATTACAAAATTCTTGAGTTATGTCATATGAGTTGTGCGTTTTCCAGTGAGTAAAGTAAGTAAACATGCCTGAAATTTTCAAACAGAACTGATATTGGTGTTTAATGCCTTGCATGTAAATTTTCTTTAGCAGCCCTGGTAACTTGAAAGCCAGTACCCACATGGTCAATCTATAAACAAAATAACACCATCAAATATTGATGGTGTTATTAATGGAAACTTCAGCTCTGGCTATATGATTTTCATCTCATAGTTATGGAAGAAAGCACAAATATAATACTTCACCATGATCTAACCTCTTAAAAAAAAAAAAAAGACTACAGAGAAGACCTGCATAAGAACTGTACACTGCAACTTCTAAGGGGAACTTGGTTCTCATTCCTTTATCTAGAACTCATGGCATTGAGCCTTATAATATATATCTATGCACTAAGCTCTCTAGCAGTATTGAAGCTACAGAGAACAGATTTATTTATGGAAGCTGATTTTCCTCTTTGTTGTTCCCATCCTAATACAGAGCTCAGGACTGAATATACACCGCTGCATGGCTGCAGCATGACCCTGTCCTACAATGCCAAAACATTATTATGCTATTTAATGCTAATACATGTATTGTGGAATAAATCGGAAAACAAAAGCAACTTGCATGAAGGATTTTTTTTTATCATCGTGTCGTGCTTCCCATAGCTGCAAGAAGTGATCAAGTTTGAACATTTGGAGAGAATAACCTCCCTTTTAGTCTCTGCAGAGACTTGCCATATCACTGTGTGAGAGACGAGGGGAGGCAAAAGGGTTAAAGGGAAGGAGTAATAGGCCGAAGTAATTTGAAATAACTAAATATCAACGAGAAACACAAACATAACTCAAATAGCTCAAGTAGCAACGTCTGTGATGGTAAGACACTTACTTTTTTCTATGGAGGACATTTGACTCAAGACCCAAAACGTTTATGTCATGATACTTGACGTCTTGTAACTTAGCAACATGACCGCAATAATACAGCCATATGCATAAATGGCACTTAGGCCTCTGCGTTCAGTCTCTCTTTGGTATATATTCCCTGTTTAAAAAGGCACTTTGTACCTTCACCCATTCTGTATCGACGATTTACAAGCTGCTTCGTGTAACGATAGTCGCACTCAGTTGCCGAACTTTACTTTGTGTGACGTTACTTTTACTTTACTTGTACAGCAAACGTTACAAAATCAATTTCACCTTGCCACTGTTTTTAAACTTGATTATTTATAAACTGTAAAATAGTCACAAACGTCCGCTGTTATCGTCTGTGCTGTATGTTGAGCAAATAGCAGAATACCAAGCAAAATCTTGCAGGTAAAGCATGGGTCTGTCTGGACTGTTGCTATGGTTACGGAACGCTGACTTCTCCGTAGGGCAACGGATTTAACGTTAACTAGGGCTGTAACGTGCAACTTTAAACCCACTGTTAGCATCGTAAAACGAACATTACCAAGAGAAAATAGTGTGTCCTCTTCTTTCTTCCAGAGAATTCAACAGCCAGTGTTGTTGACTGTAGCCTTGGCTCACAGACGGCTCCCCGCGTTGTAATAATGTAAACATGAGCTCAAGTCAGACGCGCTGCACGCGCATCTCCTTAGTTCTCTCCAACTGGATGTCCCCCTTCAGCTCTCAGCCAATAGAAATCCTTGAGAGTAAAATCTCTCTCATCTGATTGGCCTTTGGCTCAGCAAGGAGCCTCTCTGCATCCTTGTTACACAGGTGCATCTAATAGTATTAATTGCATTAGACTACGTGCACGTGCTTTCTAATAATATCCGCATTCTATTCTATTCTATTGTATTACATTACATTACACTACATAATTTATTCTATATATCATTACGATATAAATCACGGATGACCATACACTGAAAGCATAAGCCACATAGCCTAGAGTAGGCCTACTTATGAATATCATCCTTATATTATTTTACAATTGTATATCAATTGTTCAACTGTTTTTACAACATGGATATCCATCCTCTGCACTCAACTGAAAGACCTTGCATATTTTTGTGGAAAGGATCAAAATTGTTTGTTTTCTTCAGCTCTTACTTCTCAGTTTAATTTTATTTTATTATTATAATTTTTTAGTACAAAATACTTTACAGATCGTTCCACCAAATAGAGAGATGAATGAAAAACAGAGAAACGGGAGTAGAGTGGGTTGGGTTTTTGCTGGAACTCGTTAAAAGAGAATAACTGACTTTGCTCAGTGAGAAATCACGTTTCTTCCCCCATTTAATTTTATAGCCTTCTCTCTTCCACAGGAAATTATGTTAGCAGTTCACTTTGGTATATGATTAATCATATTACTTCAAATTTTAGGTAAAACGGGAAATCAAAATTATGTTTGCATCATTGTTGAAAATGACATGGCTTCATTTATGTTTTTGGTAGAGGGAACTGCCCAGTGATGTTGTATTTATATTTCTCCATATATTTCTGTTCTCTGTGTTTCATGCTGAACAATACAGCCATGTACCAAGGCTTGTTTTTGTCACATGGAGGGGGAACCTACATCACTGAATGTTGTAACAGAAATGACAGAGCAAATGACAGATTGGATGCTATGGGATGGAAATCAACAAACAACAAACAACAAATATTACAACAAAAATACACCGAACATTGGAGAGAAACTCAAAATATATTTCTGGAGGTATAATTATAATGAATACACAGCGGACAAGTGTAATCACATCATGATACTCTGATATGAATTGGACACAATGGAAAAGACTGTTGGCCCCCCCTTGTGGTTTCATCTGGCACCTGCAATTGTAAATCTGGGCGCAGGGATGGGACAT
>OMLF01028265.1:57854-84588 GCA_900302615.1 Holocentrus rufus
GACAACTACTTTACCGTACCTCTCTCTCTCTCTCACTCACACACACACACACACACACACACACACACACACACACACTGACTCACCTGGACAATTTGATCCTCAGCAAGAACTGTTCCTCTTTCCTTGTATTTGGCCTTAAAATAAATAAAATGTCAAGCATGAAGTAGGAAAGTGTTTGTCCACTTAAAACTGAAGTGAAAAACAGGGTTGATATTACATTGCATAAGCAAGTTATGCCATAACTTATCTTACCTCTGCTAGCTTCTTTTTAGCAATAGCTCCCGCACCAACACCTGTCCGACGCATTTTGTTGTCTGGTGAAAACTTTGTGAATGAATTATCTGTATTTGCAGATTAATTCTTTGTAACTTAGTTGCGTGCTTGCTATGTCCCCTGTTATTATGTTCCTTACTACTGTCACTGCAGTTCAGCAGTTCCCTGAATTTTCTCGAGTGAGCATAAAGTCAGTATCGTCATCTATAGCGGCCCAATATTATATTCAATTAATTACAGCCGAAAATGCCCAAGTTAAGAATAACATCTGTTAATTTCTACTTCATTTATTCTAAAACATGAACTATAGCTAATGCAGCTGTCTCTATTTTGACTTTTTTATTCAGGAACGAGGAAATGAAATACTTCCTTGATGGTGAAACCAGTGACAAGTGTGAACATTGCCACCTGGTGGCCTGGCGAATATTGCAGGCCAATAATAATACACGTTTCGACTAATTTTACAAAGACAAGCTTACCTTCACACCACAGAGGTTTACACACCACATTCATTCAGTTATATTAAAATACTCAGCCTCCTATATATTGGCTCATGGCTGGTTAAAGTTTGAACTATGTATATAATAATGCAAATTAAAAAAAAAACTATATTTTCAGAAAATCATTCATTTGTGCATCTTAAATGACTATCCCCCAGTAGTAGGCTGTTTAATATGATTATATCCCTGGCTATACATATGTGAATAGTCATTTCATACTGTTTTTATATTGCATGTTTCTAGCAACACAAAATACACTCATATCAAGTTATTTCAAATCATTTTATTTTGCTTTGCATTGATTTATGTGATACAGAAAGAAGCTTTGCCACAGAACAAAATTTCTCTACAATTCTAATTCACACAGAAAACAAACAACTTCCAGTTTTTCAAAGCAGCATGAGGCAGACATCAGGACAACAGCCTTCTTGATTTGTTTGATGAATCTCCAAAGCATCAGTGGGTCTTGTTGTACCCTAATGACAGTGTTACATATGATAAGACATGGTATTAAACACCTTACGACAGATCAGTTTATATAATAATAAACTAGTGCCATTTACAAAGCCATGTAAGATCCACATGAAGGCATTCAAAAAGTGAAATACACACCTAGATCTGTCTCCTTTGGTGTCCATGTAGAATGAGCTTCAGGAGGTCACTGTATTGCTGTTCCTCTGGATTTTCTTCCATAGTGGCAGGCCTGTGAGAGTATGTTTGATTGCTTTTATATGTTGCTTTTGCTTTTGCTTTTGCTTGAAATCTTTTGCCAGATTCAACAACTTACTCGCTTTTTTTCTCCCTTTGGTTGAGCAGGAAATTGACAAAATTTTTCTGCACCATGGAATCCATAATTTTGCTGATGTCACTGGCAATGGTCGACTCAGCATATCTTCTCCCTAAGTGCTGCTCAGGGTTGGTGAAACCTGACACACTGACAAAGATAACATCACATGCACAACATTCAAACTGCCCCAAAAAGGCAAATGCATTCTTATTATATTGTATTAGCCATTAGCATCATCGTTCTTTGCTTATATAGATCTTACAAAGTGAGTGCTTGCATGAAAGGAAAATCCACTTTTAGAAATAAAATCCTTCAGTACATGAAAGAGCAAACTTGGAGCACATGTATTGGCCTTGTGAGACTCACCCTGTCTCCTCAGGTTGGGCCCTGGCCTCAGCGTGCAGCACCCCAATCAGGCATAGGACCACCAGTTCAAACAGCACGACCTTCATGATGACGCTGATGCAAAAAGACAGAGAACATAAAACATCAGATGAAAGTTTATCTGGAATAACGCCTGCTTTGGTTAGCCCATAATCTGTGTAGTACACTGGATGGACTTACTTTTGTAAAATCATGGACAATATTTTATAGTGAGATAACTTGTTAAAACACTTAATGTGGAAGATGTGAATGAAATATATGGAATAAAAGTGTATATATAGGCCTTCTCTAAAAACAAATAGATAAAACTTATTTTAATTAATGCGGCTTACCTCTAAATAGAGATACCTGCAGGATTCGCAGTGATATTGACTTGAGCTACTTCTTGTGAGCTGCATTTAGACTCACACCCTTTTATACAGTATCCCAGAGGTAATTTGTGTCATAGTAGGTATATTAGCAAGAGAAACATTTTAGTTCCACTACATTAAAGCATTAATGAGACACACATGTACAGGTGACAACTGATAAGCAGCACTGTAACAAATGTGGTGAAATCAGGATTATTCTCCCACTTTCTGTAGAGAGAAAGAGTAACAGTTTGTTGGATTTAACAACCCAAAGGAAACAGTTATGGATCATTAAACTAATCAGAATGTGGCACTTTGGCAGGATATGAAAAAGTAATGACCTGTTGATAATACTGTAATATAAAAAGGGAACGCGTAAACAGTTTGATATTGTCAAATAAGACCTTGCCTTCAGAGCAAAAAGAAAGATACAGTCCTTGCTGGTGACGCATGTATATCGTGCAAACAGTTTAGCGTCTCTTTACTGTTCCATGATTGCGTCGCAGCAATTTAGCACTCTTTAATTGGACAAATAGAGTCTAATGTGCCGCTTATACTTTTGTCTGATAGCCTGTGGTGCTCTGGTTCCCCCTAGTGCCACCTCTCTGTATGGAAGCCTTCAAAACACAAGAAATGGCCATCCAGCAAATTACGCATGCGCAGTACTCGGCGCTTTAAAACAAGTCTTGAGGAGGGAACATGAAGGCACTTGCAGGTGTGATTTAAAATTACTAACGGTAAGGTAAAAACATATCATTTCGTATTCTTTAAAAACAGTTTTATCCAAGCTTTTATTGTTGCGACGATGCGGCAATAACCGCTTTGCTCCGGACGTGCATTTTGTCAGTAAGTTAGCTCGCTAACGTTAGCCTGCTAGCTAGCTGTTATTGTTTTTCATGATTTCGCGAGAACCAAAATGGAGGAGATGGCTGTTGCTAGTGTCCTACGCAGCCACTCCCGAGTCCTTGTTTGAAGCCCTGATACAGAAAAACGCACTAAAACGAATAAACGGGGTTCGTTACTTCCAACCCTGATAGCTATTCACCGAATCAGCGTCTGTTTTCTCTCTTGCAATGCTAATTTAGCTTAGCTTGTATTACAAATCCGGACAGCAAATTTAGGAAAAGGATGCCCGGGTTCAGGCGCAGTCTGTTAATGTTAGTTTTCTTTGGCTTGCCCAAGTATCAGTAGTATTTGCATTTCTTCTACTCCCAGTTCAGGGAAAAGATATGCTTTCAACCATGCGGCGGAGGTTAACAAACCAAATGTGTTCTTTGTTTTGCAGGGTAAAAGCTTATAACTTAACAGGGGACGCAGCTGTTGTTAAGTTACACAGCCGAGACGTTGCAGAATGAGAAGTCGTTGTGTTCGCCATGACTCTGAGATCGACGCTGTATCCTAATGCTGGATTCAAGCTGAACGCTGACACGATCGACTTTGAGAAAACACATATCGGGGCCGCAACTGTGAGTCCTGTAAGCATCAAGAGGGACTCTTGTGACTTTGGAATAGATGTTCAGGACCTACAGGGGGGTGAGATCCCCTGCAAATCAAAGGACTTAGACCAAAATTACACAACAAGCAAAGTTGCCCGCGCTGCCACAGTTGCAGAGGTAGTTCAAGGAGACAATAAAACTGTGGGGATATTGTCCCCTGTCAGACAAATGGGGGGTGAGGGAACCCCAGTGAAAGGTAAAGCCCTCTCCATTGACAATATGGAAAACCCTCAGATGGCTTTAAATAATAACCCCAAGGATGCTGGTGCTGATGAAAGTGCAAAGGGGGTTGTCCCTGGAGTCCTTGGCACTGCATCCATTGAACTCAGCTCTGAGGGCAAGTGGAGGAACATCAGGAAGACCCCTGCCAATCCCCACACGCAAGCCAACTGCCTCCGGCAGATTCTCCTCCTCCAGTTGGACCTCATTGAACAACAGCAGCAACAGCTGCAGTCTAAGGACAAAGAAATAGATGAGCTCAAAGCAGACAAGGAGACGGTATGTAAAAGTTTTTTTTTTTTTTTAGCAGTTGCTGGTGTGTTGTATGGTATATGTTGACTTGTTAACAGTAGAATTTAATTTAAGGATTTACACAAAAAGATTTTTTTTAATCTGCATGTTGTTAAGTTGTTTGTCCGTGTCATTGCAGCTGCTTGCGCGTATCGAGCGCATGGAGCGTCGCCTGCAGCTCACAAGGAAGGACCCGCGTGACAAGCGCCTTTTCCAGCCCTTGGAGCCATGGACCCCTGATAAAGAGGACATGTGGGATCTGGACGTAGTGGAGAGTCCTCAGCCCAACCCACCCACACCACTATCCTTTAGCAGAGGTGGCAAAGGTCAAAAGAGGTAAATAAAACAGTGACAGACAATACATTCGGTTTTGCTTACATCCCTCTTGCAGGGAATCAAACTGAAATACTAAAGTGTGAAGTTCAGAAAGGGGGGTTAAGAGCCTGCCATATTTTATTTACAAAAAACTGCTTGTTTTTGCTCACACAGGAAATCTTGTTTTGGAGATTCGAAAGTCCAGAAATCACGGGGCAAGAGTTTGAAGCTTAGTCCCCAGAAGTCTGAGGCTGGACCTGGCTCTCCACATCAAAGGGAGCTGCGTAGTCTGGAGACTCCAGAGAAGACAGGGCCTGGGAGGTCAGGGCCAGAAAAGGACATTTTGCTGACATGCAAAGAGGAGCCTGAGCTCAATTTTCAGATGGAAGAGCTGCCCTTCATGTCTACCACAGAGATGTATCTCTGTTGCTGGCATCAACCTCCCCTGTCCCCTCTGCGTGAGACTTCCCCTAAAAAGGAAGAAGATGTGGCCAGTGAGTGAACTCCTCCTGTAGTATATGATATGCTGCTGCATTGTAATGAGTTGATCCTGTCAATCAAAATACCTTCAATTTTTATCCATGACTAAGGGCTTTTTCCCTATTTTTCATTATTCTCTCACTAATTTCCAGTTCCATCCTGGAGAGAAAACTGTATAGAGCCCTTAGATGATGAGTCAGCGAGTAACCTCCCAGAGGTAAGACACATCAACATCAACCAAGCAACAATTTAACTTCCAGTGTTTGAACAGTAGTCATTATCACATAACTTTACTACACCTGTGAATTTTGTGTATTGTCTTTTTGTCAAGATGCTGGACGACAGTGTGTTTTTGAAGCGTCACTTAAAACTAGAACTGGATGAGAAGAGGAGGAAAAGGTACATGTTGCTGACTAGAGTTATTTCTTTATGCCTTTTCATAAATATTTCCCTGTTCTTGAGGAGTTTTGATTCTTTGTCACTTCACTGTAGACTTTACTGTGTATCATTTCATGCAGTCAATCCAAGCAATTGAAATGGTAAAATGTATTGACCTTGATGTTTTATACATATAAAATCAAACTCTGAGGTTGAATTTTGAAAAATTACCATTTTTCACAAAGCCATTACACACGAGTAGGACTTTAATTGCCTGTATATAATTTAACTATAAGTTTGATTGAATGTGTTAAACAATGTAGTGCCCAGCATATTATGAAGTCAAGTTTCCTGGCACCGGCTCAAACCTGTGGCCTCTCAGCTCTGCTACAGCATTCCCCCTTACACTCCCTGTTTTCCCTCTTTTATATTTTTCTTTTTAATAATTAATCTTCTGTTTTGTAGATGGGACATTCAGCGAATCAGAGAGCAGCGCATGTTCCAGCGTTTGCAGCAGCGCATGAACAAGAAGAAAGTTGTCCAGGAAGTTGAGCCAGAGCTTTCATCTTTCTACCCTGAAACTGAAGATGGTACATATGCTTTAATCAATATCCAGTTGCTGAATGAATTTCAATACATTTCACATGCCCAGCTTTTTAACATTATTCTTTTCTTTCTACCAGTTGAATCTATAGTCATCACCCCCTTTCTGCCTGTGGTTGCATTTGGCCGGCCATTACCAAAACTCTCACAACAGTAAGTCTGAACTGCATCTGTGTTTTCCTCAAATTCTGCACTCTTGTCATGTTTGCTGGTGTAGTTTGCCAAAATGACAGCTCATTGTTTACAAGATGGGATGGGTGCTACAGCCTTATAATTGTATTAGTAATAATATCAACATTAATCCTAATTCCTACATTTTCCTACATTTTTTTTTTTATTCAAAACAGCAGTAAAATGCTTTACAATAAAGGGAGTCAGTAAGACACTAAGAGCAGTACAAGAGGGAGGGAAAAAATTTTAAAAGCATAAGTATGTCAAAAAAAAAAGAAAAAAAAGAAACATTGTAGTAAAAGCAAGTCATCCAACTCTGCTGTTCAGTGATGTGCAAGAAAGTATTGATTTTGTTACTTTGATCATCTTGGCCAGTTTGCTATGAAGTCTACAGATTTTGATGGAGAGAACATATTTTTCAGTCATAAAAACAGAGTAACTGAAAGGGAATTGAAAGGTTTGTGATGTTGCCCAGGGCTTTGTCTATCTTTTGAAGTGACCAGTGAAATCTTAAAATGTCTTTTAAAATGCACAGGCAGTTTGGTTATAAGTGACCTGAAGACATGAGAGAAACATTAAAAACAATAAAATAAGAACTGGATAGTTTTTAATTTTAAAAAGTAAAATGTGTGAATGGGATCTTCCTGCAGGAATTTTGAGTTGCCTTGGCTGGATGATCGAAGTCGCTGCCGCATCGAGGTGCCCAAGAAGCACACACCTCACCGGACCTGTCGGAAGTAAATCCCATGTGGCATAACCAAAGGAGAGATGCCACTCGGTGCCCAGATTTGAAATGGTATAATGTCTTCTCTGGGAAAAGACTATAGGCAGTTGCTAGTTATAGCAATTGCTCTCACTTTCACTCTGTGGAAGATAAATGACTGTCTCCAGTCTAAACCTGTCGCCACAGACCAGCTGATCTCTAGCAGATAGAGAATTATGGGGATTGGGAGATAGCTGCACCGTCAGTTAACTTTGCTAATTTTGACCCCATTTATACCTCTGATAAGGAGACTAAAACCTTGATACCACAAGATTACAGTCCCCTTGTTAACAGCTATTGAAGATAAAACATCTTCCAATTGTGTAACTTCTGAAAAAAAATGTACCAACAGTTATATGCATGTCTTGTGACACGTTTCAAATACATTTTGTAGCAGCTGTGCCATCCTAAATTGATTTTATTACATAAATGTGAGTAGTTCGTATCACTTTTTTAAATTATTACTACATGGTTGCATAGTCAATGGGCAGTATAATCTGGGGACTCTAATCTTGAGAGTATTTATTTTAGAGAAGTTCTGTTGCCATTTTGACTTAAAAGTAGAGCTTGAAATGTACAGTACGAGCAATATTGCTACAGCTAGCCATTTGCTCTACAATGCTCATTTTTTCTGCCTAGATGAAAAATGTCTAAATTTGACTGTATCGTGCTGTCTGTGTAATGCCTATATTATTTGTTGTGCTCACACAACTTCAAACAAGATTTTATTGGTGTGTACTGTAGTGTGATATCAAGAGTATGGATCCACACTCAGCATGATTTCATATCAAAAATTTCAATTCTTGAGCCAAGATAAGAAAAAAAATGAGACACAAAACAACCTCCTCTGTTAAGATGTTCTGAATTGTTTGTCGTTTGCCTTATGAAAACAGCCTGGATCAGTCTCGGCACATCAGAGAGGTGGTGAAATCGGCGTGAAACCCTGTGTTCTGTTCCTGTTTGGTTTCCATTGGTTTGGTTTTATATGTGAGTTGCATGGGCTCTCCTGAGCTGTTAAACCTGCTCCAAAAAGATGGTAGCATGGCACCTCTGAATGGAGCAATATCTCTGCTCATTGGAATTCAGAAGATGAATAATATGTTTGATTTTTGAAAGCATGACTTTAGGCCGCTTTATTCAATGAGCACCGCTGTGTTCAACTTGAACAGCCTTATCTTAAGGTGATCTAAGAATAACAAAGTTTTGTTCTTACTTTTTTTGTTTCCAGTCTTTACAATATTCTTAAATGCAGTAAATATTAGGCTACTTATGTGTATGCATTGGTCTCTGAGGATGCCGTTATCCAACATTCAAGGGAACCAGTTTAGGACATAAATAAGCTTTCTAGCTGTAGTTATAGCCGTGTCCACCAGTATGCTCTTTACAGGCTGCCAGTACCTTTCCCTCTCTGAGTTAATCTCGTTACAATGTACAGTCGCAGTTTGATTTATGGCAATGTTTTGCTTCACTGCGTTTGCTCAACTGTTTTACATATAAAACTATGGCTTTTACAACTGACAAGCAAATGTGTAGGCAGATTTTGGAAATACAAAACTGGTCTTCTGTACATAGCTTTCAGAAACAAATGTACATAAATAAAACATGGCTGTTATTTTTTTATTATTTAATGTTGAAGTGTTGAGTACATTCAATATTGTTCTATAATGATTGTATGTTGACAAAAAATTGACAGTTTTGAAAGTTCAGATTTTTTTGGAATAAAAAAATTAACATGTCTATAATATCTGGAGTTGTCTCAGATTTTGGTTTGTTCAGCTTATCAAGTACAATTAATTTCATGACTTGATATATCAACGGGACCTGTTACTAGTGCTATTGCTCAAGGTCAGTGACAAAAGCAAAATGCTTGGGGATGAAATCACATTTATATTAATAGAAAATATTAAGAACAGGAGAACTGACCTTGGATTATTGGTTAGTTGAAACAACTGCTACCATCTCAAAGAGCTTAGCAGGCCTGCAGTTTATAAAAAACAAAAGGACACCTGCTGAGGAAAACCCCTTCAGGGACATCCAGAAGCGCAGTGGGTTCTGAGCAGGTAATTAAAACCTCAAATCGGTCCACTAGTCAAATGGGTAAGACAAATATTATAACTAACTTGTCCCACAATGAGGATAAATATGGGTCCAGGTTTGTCTTTTTCTGAAGGTTACCATTTCTTAAATCAGACAATCACACCCGTTGTCAAATCTGAAAAAGAAAATGTTTATTGAATAAAAGGAAAGCAAAATGGGACACAACTTCTCAAAAATATTAAAACCACCCTTCATCAACCTTCTGGTAAGAATAGTATTGATCTCAAAACACCACTGATAAAAGGGTATTACACACCAGGCACCGTGCGGTGAGTGCCCTTCCACTGTACATTTGCCACTGGTGAACAGGAGTTATTTGGGGCACACCCTTCTTTATCTACCATCCTCCTCACATTTTTGCAAAATCTGCTGTCCTATTAGTCTTTTTACACTAAAAAAAAAAAAGGATGTTCAGATAATCTACTGACACTTTTTATACACCAACTTCACCCTGACACCTGCCATGATCCACTACTATGCATTACCTTGTGACAACTAAATGTTTTAAATGTAAAACATATAAAATATCAGCTTATATAATATCACTGACTTGTATTTAAACTTTGGGTTCAATAAAACATTTTGTATTTAGTGTTAGTGTTAATTTAAACAGTGAAAAAAGAACATGCCGTATGGAGTAAGTATATACACACTCTGTGCAGTCATTTTTCACTTACAGTTTAAAATTTTTCATTTGGCAATGTCTTGAATGAGACAAGCATTTGCTAGGACTGTGGATGATAACGACCCTGGAAGGTTTATCGATAAAATACATACTGCACACATAAAATGGAAATACCTCAAACAAAAAGCCATATACCTTTATAACAAACTGTTTACTGAGATCACCTGTTTTCTTCCATCCATCATTTCCAATAAAATCTAGATACAGAAATCCAAGTACAAGTGTATCTGTATTAACACGCCAGCCAAAGTGCGCTTGTCTGAGAGTTACTGTGTGTTCAATCTCTCCGGAGATTATTCAGCCGCTCTTCCAGATCAGCATCTGCGTCCGCGAGGGCAGCCTGGGGCTCGGCTTTCTTTCCACCTGCCACAGACAGGCTTCCTCCAGTAGATGGCAGATCTGGAATGAACCAAATGGATATGTTATAGTTTGAACACATACAGGACCATAATAATTGTAATATAGTGAACAAAAAACAAGGAAATACAGAAAGAATTTTAACTATTCTTGAAACTCTCATCAAGCACAATAATACATTTTCCTTACTTGATAGTTCATCGGACAGATTAAGACCCAGCTCGTCCAGCACTTGGGATACGACGGCGTCGCTGTGAATGAAGCAGAGGCAAAATTACCGATTGGTCACAACAGTTTCACACAAGCATAGAATAAAAACCATGTCCCTAAAGATTTTCCCCCCACATTTATCTCAATCCCCTACCTCTCCTCTTCATCGTCCTCATCACCCATGGCGTCATCAATCGCATCATTCATCATCTCCTCCTTCATGTCCATGATTTCACTCTGCCGCTCAAATTCCATCATGATCTTCTGAATCTGAGGCATTTTCAGCTGTGTGAATAAAATAAATGTAAGTTTACAAGTACTGGCCTACTAATACAGTTCAACTGCAAACAACAGCAATAAATAAGTGTGATACTCTTGAACATTTATCTGTGGCTTTTTTTAAATCTCACTGTCAAATGCTGTGTTTTGTTGCTAATGCCTTCAAGAGCTGACCTGTCTGTTCATGGTGGCCATGGCTTTGGTGACACCTTTCATTGCCAGTGCCATGCTGTTGTTGGACTTGAGCGTCTGGATCTTGAGACTGACGGCCTGGATGTTGGCTCTCATCATGATGAACTTCTTTATATAGCGCCTTGTGCGAACCAAGTCCTTGGCCATGATCTTGACAGCATCCTGCAGTGATTACAAATAAGTAAACAATACAATTTGTTACAGTGATCATTCATCAAAACTATGATTTTCCGTGTATAAACTAATTTTCTTTCCCTTCCTCTCACCATTTGTCCCTGTTTTGCCATTTTCTTTATGTCAGCAATGATTTTCTTCTCCTGCTGTTCCAGTCTGCTTCGCTCTCTGTCCAGGTCTCTCATGGCTCGGTTCAGTGCCCTCTGGTTCTGTCTCAGCATCTCCTCTGCCGATTTCCTCTTCCCAAATAGGAACTCCATCTATAAAAACAGCAATAGAAAGTAATCAAACTAAATAAGTTACGTTACTGTCCAAAACTTCAATCATTCCATTTTTCTCATTCCCATCCATTTCTGTAATGTCACTGGACACATAAAATCCACGACACGGTTGTATAGGTAAGTGAAGAATAGACTTTTCTGTTGAAAGAAAATCTAATAAAAGCAACAGCGACAACAAAAACTAAGGAAGACCCACGGCCATATCGGTAGTTATGACACATAGCTTTTAGTTCAGTCTGTCAAGCACTGCGGCTGAATAACAGGCTCATTAATACTGACAGTAAAATCACTTGGTTCTGTCACTATTTCAGTCCACTGTTATATATGTGGTAGAGGCCTAGTTCAAATTCCCAGCGTACCACAAGCTTAGCTAATGTCCACTTTTAGCGATGGTTTAGCTCGTTTGTTTTCTTCTCACCACCCTTACAGGCTACAGCTAGCTAGTCCTAGTTCCAAAAATCAGCGGTCAATAATTCAATCTTTCCTTGTTTTAGTCTCACCGTGTAAAGAAGTTGTTTTGAGACGACAGCAACCCAGAAAGTACAAAATGTTTAAGACCTCTTCACTGACTTCCACTCGACTAATTTTAACGATTATTTGTTTTCTTTCACACACTTCCGCATTGAGATAGCTTCACTGCCAGGAAATGACGTAAGTGTTGTTACGCACACGCTTTATTGAATTTCCGATGTCTCACTGCTGTCAAGCTAAACGCTCTAACGATACCTACGGACAGTCACTGTTCTCGAAATAAAACCCGTGTTGGTGTCAACTGTTTTGTATTGTTTGTTTGTTTATATTATCGAATGAATTATAGCACACGAAGACATAATTGTTTTTCAAAAATAACATCATAACACCATAGTGATATAGGATTAGAGGCACAACATATGCTGACAAAAAACAGTCCTCAGAGCAGTTTTGCCACTTCTACTTTTCTGGTATTGGTTTATTGTATTTTGTTTTATTTTGTTTTAATCTTGTTTATTTTTCCCCTTGCCATAAGACACTTCTTCGTCTAGACGTGCGTAATTGTTTTGGGATTATTTTGTGTGTACCGGCCTGGGTTTCACTTCCTATTATTACACACCATTGTTCATTTATTTATTTTCTATTAAAAGCTTTAAAAGGTTAGATGCTTTTATTTTGTAGGCAAAATCGCGGAACATCCGGTTTTATCCTGGCTAGCTTGACGCAGCTAAATTGCACATGGAGGGACCGCAGAAACGCAAGGAATCAAAGTAGGTAGTTGGTGATGTTGGTACGGAAAGCAAGTTACTGGTACGTTTTAGGGTCTACAAAGAAAATTAGCGAGCTATGGGGTTTGATGGACCCGTTAGTTATACTAAGTGATGTTGGCAGACATAACACCTATGGATAAATTGTGATCTCAGTCAAGTCAGCCTCTTCAAGATAGTCAAGTTACACATTCGGTGACCTCTGGATAGCTTTTTCCCATACTGTCAACATGTGGGCTTTGAATATTGCATATCAGCACAGGTTGCTATATGCTTGCTGTAGGGGACTGTGCAAACCTGTGTCAACCCGAAATGTGGGCTCTAAGTTTGTGTTTTACCATGGCACAACTCCTCTGCCGTGCCCGGAGGACAGCAGCATCAACCCTGTGGTGAGGAGGCGACGCGTTGTGTTGAGCAGCTCTGGTGTGCAACACAGGTCGGTTGTATCTGATAGATGGCAGGACCCTGAAAAGTCCTCAAGTAAACCGCGTAAGAAAGAGAAAGTGCCTCAGAAGCAAAATCCACAAGGGCACGACCGCAGAGTGTCATCTGAGCTTAGGAAACTCAGTCAGGATGACTTCACCGAGGAGTGGGAGAAGCCGGTGAGGGAAAAGAAGTCCAGCTCCAGAGAAGACAGCTATGAGATCGTTTTCGGCATCTCCCCCTGTCTCTTGGCTCTGAACCACGGGAGAAGGAAAGCCCGCAAACTGTTCGTGAAGGACGGGGAGGCGTCTCACAGGACCTCCGTGCTGCGGGTGTGTGAGGAGGCTCACCGGAGGGGAGTGCAGGTCCAGCGGGTCAGCAAGCAGGATCTTGACAGGATGTCTTGTGGACGTGTGCATCAAGGGGTGTGTCTGCAAGCTAGTCCTCTGAGCTATCTCAGCGAGAGGGCCTCATCTGCACCCCCGAAACAACACAGGTCGACCCCCCTCTGGCTCGTTTTGGATGGCATTCAGGACCCTATGAATCTTGGTGCCATCCTCCGCACTGCCTACTTCCTCGGCGTGGACAGAGTCGCCAGCAGCGTTCGCAACAGCTGCCCACTGACACCAGTAGTCAGCAAGGCCAGCTCAGGTGTCATGGAAATCATCGGAGTGTACGGCTACGAAAGCCTTGAGGATATGTTGAAGTTGCAGGTGGCACAGGGCTGGCAAGTGATTGGCACAGTGGGAGCCGAAGCAGAGGAGGCACAGATTCCTGTTGCTCGGTGCTCAGATTTCCGGATTACCATGCCCACTTTGTTATTGATGGGAGGTGAGGGGCTAGGCTTGACCCAGAAGGCGCTCTCTCATTGCCAGACTTTACTCACCATTCCAGCTGGCAGAGATTTGCATCCTGGCATAGAGTCTCTAAATGTCTCTGTAGCTACAGGCATTCTTCTGCACTCTCTGCTGTCAAACAGGACATCAGGCAATTAATGGCCAACCTAACTGATTGCCTGTACCGTTTGCTGGGGTGCAAATATCCGATTTTACTTGCAGCACTGTTACTATTTGGGGAAAACGGAGGCTGTACACTGTTTTGACATTTTCAGCAGTATGTGAATAGGGGGTTGGTTGTATGGAGATCCCATATGTTCGGATTTGTTTAAAATACACTGTATTGTTTATTTAAAATATTGTTGAGATTTAGCCTACAGGAACTGTATTTTTTTTTATCAAGTTAAGCAGTTAAGAGTCTTTACAGCTGTAATTGTGAATAAAATGACACTTGCTGATCATATTTCTGCTTGTACATATTTTACATATGTTGTACTGCATGTTGTTTTCTCTTACATACCTTGTAGACTATGTGTGTTTTTGTCTCCACAATTCTACAAGAAGTTGAAAAATCTTTTCCAAAAGTTTAAAAACTATTTTATGCAGACAAGGAAACTAACACCCGTCCATCTGGCCTCAGTGACTACTGAGTCCTCTTCCTCCTTTGTATAAGCTAAAATAACTTCCTTAATTAAGGAAGGGACCCCTCTGTGGATGACTGGATACCTGACTGGCTGAAGAGCAGTTTCCTATTAACCAAATTGAATAGCAATTCCTGCCAGTTTCTCCCCCTGATATTTTATGCACCATTAAAAACAGACACAAATCTGTACACTTAACTCTGAAAAATACATCATTTGAAGTGGTCTGAGAGTGCAAAACACAATTTCCACTTGGTGGCAGTATGCACAAGCAATGCTACCTACAACCAACTATCATGAGTGAGGAAGAAGAGTCGCGCACACAATGCACTGCACGGCTGACAAGGGTTGTGTCTCCCAAATTTCCACGATAAATTTCCAATTCACTGGAAACTTATGAAAAGGCAGCAGTAGAACCCTGCTATTTTCTTCTGTATATACTTGCACACTGGATTTAGAGAAAAATCGTTGACAGGAAACGTCGGCGAGTGCTTCCAACTTCTCCTAAACATTGGATTACACAGTCAAGGCTGCATGAAGGAGTTGCCCAGCCCAACGGGGGCTCGGCCGACACCCTCGTCAATGGAAATCGACACCGAGGCTTTGATATGCGGGCCTTGAATATTTTCTTCATGATGGAGGTGGAATGGAAGGAAATTTGTGTGTGAAGAAGCGATATATCGACACTGTATGGATGACTTGTTGTAAAACAGTTACTGTATTTCCCTGGTTCCTCTAAAAAAATTGATAGTTTCTTGTTTGTGGCTTAGCTAGCTAACGGCTAACGTTAGATCGACTAGCTAGCCAGAGTGCTAACATTACGTCTTTCTTTTGATGTGATGCGAATTCAACCATTCGTATCGGCCCGTCAACATTTTGGCAGGAGAAAAAATGTTGTCCACTTAACTGCAGAACGCCAGTCAGCTAGGTTAATTCTCGGCTTGTCAGTATTTTTCAGACGTGTTTCAAGAATATAGTTTTATTCTTCTATAGCTGACTGAATGTATTGTGATGTACTGGGTTAGCTATATACATGCTAATCGGCTAACCAAATGAGCTAAAGCTAATTGGCTAACAGTAGCAGGACACGGAGGAATCAACCCTGAGTTAAGCAGTAGAAACATTAACTGCGCTAACTAAACAAGATATGTCAATTTTACTGCCTAGATTGGGGTATATTTAAAGCAGTTGGCCCTGATAACGTTTCATATTTCCACATTAACACAAAATAATGTCATGGCCACCCGTGTATTAATGTGGGATATATGGGTTATTGGCCTTGCTAACTGGCTAACGTTATCATTTTGCTAACAGGCAAATTAATTTGTCAGCGTGTGCAGAAATCTTGGAAATTGCAGACGTAAGGGCTGTATTGGGAAATGCTAAGGTTGATATAGTTTTCGTTTTGAAATCTACGTAGTGGTAAATTGGCTTGATTTGTCAATAACACAGACTTGTCCTTTTTGTTTACATACGTATATTTGGTTGTCGGCTGAAATTCTTGCTAGCTAGCTAATGTTAGCCTTCTACGAGACACAATCAGCCATGTCCTGACATTTGGACATGTGAATGCGTTACAAATTCTTCTGTGGATCTAAGTTTGCGTTCAGATGCATTGAAATGACACTAAAATTTCGCCGCAAGAAAGGCACAGATGCCATGATACTGTTCTCAAAGGACGCTAAATAATAGACACTGGTACTATTAACGCCATTTTAAACAGGGGCTCCTGCGAGGGCCTGTGTGGTGGTGGTTCATTTGCGGTTTGGTGCCTTCAACCGGACCGGGACTTGAATAAAGTGCCTTTGGTCTGACTGGAGTTATAGAAGGGGGTGCCGTTTAAACATGGAGGGTCCGAGCCGAAGCAGTGGATTCAGGCAGAGCCGACGGTCCCGTTCACAGCGCGACAGGGAGCGGCGGAGGAGGAGAGTGGACCTTGCCGAGCAGCGGGCCACATCCCTGTCCTCGGGCTCTGAGCGCGAGGCTTGTGGGACAAACTCTGTCCTGGGTCCCGGTGGAAGAGAGTGCCGACCCGGGTTCGGGAGACACAGGCCTCCCCGCCGGAGGAAGAGAGAATCGGTGTCATGCGAAGAAGACATCATCGATGGTTTCGCGATTGCGAGCTTCATCAGCTTAGAGGCCTTGGAGGTAAAATGTTGTCTTCTGGTTTTATTTATATATTTATGTATTTATTTATTTATTTTTTAAACATCCAATTATCATTTGTCATTCTTCATACAGGACAGTGGACTGCGTTTAAATGTCCACCAAAGTAGAGACAGAATGATGTGTCCTTAACGATGAGTGACATGCAGCGATAATTGTCACAATCATTTTGTCTGTTGTGGCTTAACAAGTAATTGGCACGTATAGCTCAATACGAGTATAACTTGGATTAAATTTATCATTTTTTCTCCACTTAACTCCCATCACTACAATCATGCCCCCTTGCCTTACACCAAAGGTCTGAAAGGATAATAGATCGAACACCATTCAACTCTGACACCATTATTTTATTTTATTTTATTTTATTTTAGCAGGCTATCCGCTCAGCCCAGCATGCCAAAGACCCTGAGACATCCTTTTGACGGTCTTTGGAAATATCTCAATTATTCATGTTATAATACTATGAGGTGCTGATGAGCTGCCAATGGGCTTTTCAAGAAAAAAAAACGAACCCATTTGAAAAAGTGAATGAGTTGAAGTGTAGATCACTCTACAAGGGTGTAGTGTATTGTGGCGCCATTGTGAAATTATTTGTGATGGGTCATTGTGCTGCTAAAGACTCTTCACCTAATTAGACTTGATATGATAACCAAGCCTGTTCAGCCCAGTTGCAGGAATGAAATATTATTGAGATCATCCATCAAGACAAGGAAAGACACATTCAGGGGGTTGCGGATTCCAGAAATTACCTGCCACCTATTTACCAGCCGTTTCTTAAGATACTTGTGTACTTGTGTCAGTGTCAGCTGTCAGTCTGCCAGCCAAATTGAAATTTACCAGCATTTGGCTGGAGTTTCATTTCACCATGCCTTCAGACCACAGCTCAAATATGAATTGTCAGTTAATGTGTAGGTGCATGAAAGCAGTTGAAATGGGTACATTATATCAAAACAGGGACTTGCTGAACAGTGTACTTGTATTAAAGCTCAGGAGATGTTGAAATGGGACATGATAGGCATCTGATGAAAAGAATGTCATCTGTCATGTTAGTTTATCTACCTTCAGGTATGGGTTAGGCTTACATGGCATCTCCTGCTCACAAATACATTTGCAGCAGGGCAGGAAACCAAACTATTTGTCTACAGGTCACATTGTAAAACCCCCAATTATGCAGCCACTTTCACTACTCTGACAGGCGGCTAGACAGTAGGAGTACAAAAGAACCTGTGAATGATGGTTTGTTACCATATAAAGTGTCTACTAAAATAAATAGGCCTAAACTTAGCAGCAAAAAAAATCTTTATTTTGCTGATAGATGATGGCAAGTTTCTATTTTGAATTAAGTGATGCTGCTCTGTAAGCCAGAAACATATGAAGTTTTGTTGGAAAAAAAAAAAAAGCTTTACTGAAAACATTTTGATAGTTACACAAGTTTGACAGACTACCGGTGTTTGCTGGGATAGCTCTTGGTTTATTAATTTGGATCACACCCCATCATTGGGGGTTTTTTGGTTTGTTGTTCTTTCCAACTTGCAATCAATGCATTTTTCCTAGAGTGGCTAACACAAGCTGTCAGTGTGGTAAACCCTTTGTTTTTTTGTGACCATGAGACATCCAGTCAAACTAGTCTACCAAACAGGAATACTGAACCAAAATATGTGGCAATGCAAAAATCTATCCTATCAGGTTTACTCTCACTGAAATTGTGGTGCTGATGCACTCAGCTGCTGTTAGGACTGTACAGGGTAGTTTGGAGTACGTGCGTGTGCTTTTATGGCTTGAAAATATTTGCATCTGTGTTGCAGTCTACTATACAGTTCACAACCCCCCCCAAAGCCTGAACTCAGTTCTTTTCTAGAAAAGCCAAGCATTTCTACTGAAGAAATGCTTGGCTTTGTTCAAAAAACTGTCTGTTTAGATACAAGGAACCTAATGAGAAATTATCAGAAAGTTAAGCTTTGGTGATGATGAACCTATGATGTTCATGCATGAGTAAATACTGCATATGTTGACATTTTTTCTCCTTTACTCTCAGATGGACTGTTCTCTGAAGCCAAACCAGCGCACTGACATGCTGGGAAGGAGGAACAAGGGGAAGAGAGGGCCCGAGGAGAACGGTGGAGGGCCGCTTTCAGAGCCCGAGGAAGGGGCCCCACCCAGCTATTCCAGCAGCTGTTGGAACAAGGGTAGAAATAAGAGAAGAAAGATCGATGAAAAGGTGAAGAAATGAGATGTTGCTCAGGCCACACATGGGCATTAATGTTTGGATTTGCTTTGCTCGTCATCTTGTCATGTTTGATGCCGAACTTGCTCTTAGTCAAATAGTCTTGTTTGCATGTCTGAGGCACTGGCGACGTGTGTTTCATGCTGTTGGAATAGTATTTGAAAATGACAGTTTGAGACTAGCTTTCACACAGTAGTTACTCCACAAGTGGTAGTAACACCTAACATACAGAAGGTGTTTCTTCTTAGAGCGATACAGTACATGGTGATTGCTTACAATCAGACAAGATAACTTGACATCCATTTAATTTTGTTTCAGCTCAAGTTAAATCAAAGAAAATGACAATTTCTCAGTTTACTTATTTAATGCCTGACTGAACACCATTAAACCTAATATTATGTGTTACTATTATTACAGGGACTCCCTTTGGAGACAGGCTACATTGTAAGTGTCTTTTCTAATAATGTTTACTGACATCCACCCCACCACTGTGCCACACCTCTACAAACTATAAACATGACATATTGTGATGTATCAGTATCATGCAGCATCTATACAGACTGTTGTGAACATTGTATGTTTCTGGAACTGGGTCCATATCTGACAGTTTTTTCTGTCTTCTTTCAGTGTGACACTGAGAGTGATTCAGGAGACAAGGTGTGTACTGCTCACTTATAATCTCAGAAATATTCATGCTGGTTGGCTACTCATGTTTGGTTTTATTAACATGCATTTAAAATGTTTGTGCAACTTGGCATTGTCTGATTTCTAAAAGCAACTGTGTAACCATCATTTATTGAAAAATAATTGTGTTCTTCAATCAAATGACAAAAACTGATTTCTCTCTCTGAACTCTGGAAAATGAGATTTTAATAATCCCTATGGTAAAAGATGGAATGCCTTGGGTGTATCCAATGAATATGGGGTATAAAAAATAGGCACCTGACCTATTGACTTGTATTGTGTGTTATTTAGAGTGTATCTCTAATTTTATCTTTATTTTGTTTCTAGGCCTCTGACAATGACATGGATCCAGTGTTCACAGTCAGTACCAGGAAAGGTAAGAGAACTTTGTTGCTCCGCGAGGAAAATCTCTGTCCCTTTCCTGTTTATATTTAGAATTGTTTTCTTGACATTGTAAGGGCAAATTAATGAGGGAACAGGGATTCTATTTTTTCCATTCCTGTATCACTATATTTTATAGTAGATTAGCTGAAAATATTACCATAAGTTACCAGGAAATATAGAGGCACTTCACATACATGTTCACGTATATTGACACAATACACCATGAAAGGTCAGTTGTTTAGTATGTCATCACATGGGGCTAGATAGTAATGTCTTCTACTATGGTCTCTTTGGCAATGTATATCCAGAAAAATAAATGCACTCACAAACAAAAAAACAAACACAAAAAAAAAGAAATCATGTTCCATGAAATGAAATATGAGAGCCTAAAGGCTGGACCAAGTGCTGGAGACATTTTGTGTTTCAGTTCCCTATCAGTATGCTGCAGGCCTTTCCCTCTCTCCTCACCTCTGTCACTTGTCACTGTGTAATGTGTGGGAAAGGAAGAACAGTCATCAAAATGAACTAACGATTTTGTCCTGTTTTACTTTTTTAGTAGTTGAGCCTACCCCTGCCTCCATAGGCAAAATCTGCCCTCCTCTACCGACCCGTTACGGTGGCATCTCCCGTCTGGTGGTGTCCCCGAGAGTATCTGGCCTGGAGCGCAGTCAGGAGAGAAGCCTGGAACCGCCTTACCCAGAGCCCGTTTCTTCTTCTACCTCTTCTGCGTCCTTCTCTTGCTTGCCTCCTCACTCCACGGCCAACGCCTCAGCCACAGTCAGCCCGCCCAGCCAACACAACGGAAACAGCCGTCACAACCCCAGCCCCCCAATCCCCAAACACAAGTCCTTCTTCACTTTCCCTGGACGACCTCACTCCACGTACACCAGGTTTGTTGTTGAAGAGTGACTCCAGACTAGTCATATTAGCTATTTTCAGCAGAGTTCATCAGCATATGTTGCTTTTGTGCATGTTTTGTACATTGTGAATTCCTACTGATTGAAATTCTTTTGGATCTGATTGTATTTGCGAAGGAATTTCATCATTCGCTCTTGTACTTTATTTCGTTTCAGAGGCGTAGGCAAACTTCCCTCATCCGTATCATCTGCTGCTTCATCATCATCCTCCATGCGTCCCCCCACTCCTTCCACCAGTATGTCGATGTCCCTCATCAGACCCTCAGGACCCCTCCGACCCCCATCACGAGCTGGCTCCGGGGCCCTGTTCACCTCCTCCCCTGGCCTGCCGCCTCCTCCACCTCTGCATCAAGTCCCACACTCAGCAGCAGGTACAGTCACTGGCAGTGTTTCTTATCTGTCTTTTACAACCACAGGAGTTAGTCTTTTTCAGCTGTTTATGTGAACATATTGATTTGTTAGCTTTTTGTCACCCTGTGCAAACACTTCAAATAAGCCAGCACGCTTCTAACATAAACAGACCAGTTGCTTGAGTATGTTTTATTCCAGGTACGCTAGGTGCAGTGTTTCATCTGCACATTGTGAGCTTCACATGCTAACAGTTGGTTTGTCCAGTGTATTTGAGGAAATATCACCACGTCAAGTTATATATGTGCTAAATTCATCATATTTATTGCATAAAATACATGCTGCATGGTATTTGTAGGAAAAAGGCACCTTGTAATTTCGAAGTGTCATTATAGTAGAGATAAGCAATGGGTTCCAGTATCTGTTTGCTCATTAGTTAGTTTTTAAAATCTGATCTGTTTTATTATTTTGATATAACTGGTTTTTCACATAAGCAAAATGAAAGTGAGAGCAGACTGTGGCTCAGGATCCTTCTTCTGCCACAGTCAATCTGAAAATATACTCTTAAAACAGAGGGGAACTGACATTCTCCTCTTCCTGATCAACTTAAAGTTTGTTTTATTTTAAAGGAACTCCATTTCGAGTTCTAACTAGGAAATTGAATATTTTTCACTATGGTACTTTGTCTTAATCTCAGTGGCTTTATTATCCCTGTTAAAATCAATTTTATTTTTTCTTTGCGTGCTCTTTTTAGTTAATTGCCACTGTTGTTGTATTTAACAAAAAATTCCTCCCCTTCTCTTGATACCCTAACCCTCTGCTACAGACCAGGATTTGCTGCGTCAAAATTTGAACTCCCACTTCTTGGCCTCGCAAGAGCGTGAAGGCAGGCGCAGCGTCCCTGGTGCTGAAAACAGTGCAGCTGGTGCGGGCCGCTCTACTCCTGTCGGTCCATCGGCATCAAGCTCCACGCCAGGTTCTTCAGGCAGGACGTCCCAGAACCAGCCGAGCATCCCCATGCTCCAGTTCCATCAGCACAACCACCAGCACCAACACACACACACGCACCAACACTTCACGCCCTTCCTGCACCCCACGGCTACCGCTCCACCTCTGGTACGATGCTCTCTGCTGTTACGCTGAATATCTACAGTGTTGTTCTTGAAATTCCAATGTGGCTGCAATCTAGACTGCATTCAGTTCAGAAATGTTTTAACGCACGCACTCCTTTGTCTTTTAGTTTGATAAGTATGCAGGCAAAATGGACGGGCTGTACCGACACACTGTGAGTACTTTGTCTAATCTTATTCTCATTGTATAGCTGGTGATAATATACAGATTACCAGGTTTAAGGAGACACAAAGCCTCAGAAGACATCATTCATAGGACAAAGTCTTCTAAAGATTGATAAAGGATCATTGAACAGAAAATTAGAAATGTACTTGTAAGTCATTTTGGATAAAAGTGTCTGCCAAATGACTAAATGTAATGTACATGTATTTACTGCTGCAGTGAGAAAAAGCACAAATGACCGTGCTAATGAGGTTGAAACCCAGGTGTCCGTTTTAAGTCCTCAAATATTAGACAACAAGATTAATGATGATAAAGATTTAAAGCTGCAAAACAACACCAGTTTGATTGAAAGAGTTGATAGGATAGGGGTGGTACAAATGAGCAGTACATCAGAAGTCACTAAGGATTCTGTGTGTGTGTGTGTGTGTCTCCCTCTGTAGTTCTTCCCACAGTATCCTCCACCCTCAGTGCCGGGTATCCAGCCTGTGATTCCTCCCACTGGGCCTTTCAGCTCCCTGCAAGGAGCCTTTCAGCCAAAGGTGAGAAAAACGCTGAGATTTCCACAGGTCATGGAATTTTGTCTTTTCCAGACACGGAAAGTCAGCGAATTTAATAAATTCTTGGGACAAGTCACATGGAATATTGTGTAATTTTGTCAGCCTCAGTTTAAAAAAAGGAAACTAAGCCAAGCCAAATTGGATATTTATTTTTCATTGTTTGTTCACTATCTAGAAAATAAGACATTGAATAGAAACGTTTTTGTTTAAATGGAATTAATTCATTTTAATAAGACCTGAATCTGAAGTGTGTTTGAAGGAAATTTGTATATGACAGACAGGGAACACTGGCTCTAACGTTTATCTCTGTACCAACATCAGTTACCAGTGTCAAAAGACTGGTATTGGTGCATTCAGTTAGTGAAAATTATGCTGCCGAAATATAAAACACAAGTGTAATGAAAATGAGAAAAGGTTTTATTTATTTTTCTCAGCCCATTTGATATCATATGTTGCTGAACTCTGTCATTGTGTTATTTGTAAAAATAATGAACACTGAATGTCAGATATTAGTTTGTGATGGGTGTGTGGCCTGGTGGTTTGTGGCTGATGTGGTGTACTGTGTTTGACAGCCTCTTGTCCCTCAGGGAACGGGTCCTGAGATGACCGCACGACTTGGGGTTGTGCCTCACCACCTGCAGCCCAAAGACCCCAGGGTAAGGACAACATGCCGAGTTAGAGTCTGTGGTATTGTCAGACAGTTAGCATCATTACTTTAGATGTGTATAGGGACATGCTGATGTTTAGGCTAACGTGCTGCAGCATGGGCCTAGTCAGAGCAGTAAAGAGTGCAAAACTATTCCTGATAAAGAGTGAAACATGTTGATTAAAAGTGGTTTTACAATTCTGTTCTCTCGTAGCTAACTGATCCATTTGGGACATCGTTGAAAATCAGTAATGTAAGCAAAAATAGATGTTTTTGAATCCCTTGGCTCCTTAAAACTTTCAGCCTGTGAAACCTTTCTCACTGCTTCACTCACTCTTTGCACTAATCTCACTGCTAATCTTGACCACTACTGGTCCAGTCAATGCCCTTGCACACCAAGTTAGATATTTCAGAACCAGAATTTACCGTAATGTGTATTGTATGTGCGTGTTTTCTCCTCCATGGTTTTCTGACATGCCGACTCATTTACTTTTCACCAACACCTTTTTTTACATCCCCAAACATATACTGAACACCAGTAAGTAACCTTATCTCCAGCTGGAAAACGGCAACCTTGTGGAAGGGCTAAACAAGATATTTCTGTACAACAGAAGTGCATCTGACTCTGTGTGCAAAGGCTTTAAGATCTTAAAATGCAAGATTCATGGAATAGCCTAGTAAACCCTGTGATTTTTCTCTCATGCAGAAACCAGGAAAATGGTGTGCTATGCATGTACATGTGGCCTGGATGATTCTTAGCCATCAGAAAAAAGTAAAGGTAAGGTTTTTTTTTTGGTTTGTTTTGTTTTTTGTAATTTATGTACCACAATTTCACTGAATGTAAATTTCAATGGTGATTATTAGCATATAATCTGAAAATAGATCTCCTGCAGTGTGATCTTTTCTACCAGTGAATAAAATTTAAAACTTGTCGCTCACATCTTTCTTGACTATTGCTATGACGTTTCTTCATGTGCATATTTAGTCTTGAGACCCCAAAGTTCAGAGAACTTGCTCATGATAAATTAAATCATTTTAAGAACATGAAACAAAATAAAATAATTATACTTAAGCATTTTATATACTGCTGAAAAATTATCCTTTTCATCCAAGAGCAGCACAGTGAACCATAAATATCAAAGTAAATGAGAACAGTGTTGCTTTCATTTTTTCATGACTCAATTTTTTCAGCTTTTAATCAATGTTCATTGCAGTGTTATAATGAAACACATCCATCCTGGTCATAATCTTGACAATACATCACATATAATGCTTTTTGGCTTACTGTTGCCAACTAGTGGCTAAAACACCCTTGACTGTGTTGTGGTGTTTTGCACCTTACATGCTACAATCTCCCTAACTCACCCATGCTGCGATCTTTGTGCATTTGACAAAATCACACAATAGGCGGAGAAAAGCTCAAAATGTGAGGATAATGGCCCTTGAATGGTTTTCCACGTTAATAAGTGTCTATTACTTGACAATTAACTCCTCATCTCTCTCAGATGATGCAGACCGATCCTAACAAGCTCGACTTCCGTAATGATCTGCTGGCCCGTCTTCCTGGAGCCGGAGGCCTCGGCCCTCTGGGGCCTCTTGGAGGAGCCCTGCCTCCTACACATGACCTGACCAGACCTGCTAGTCTATTCTCAGCTGCAGGTACACACTTAAACAGCAGCATTTTTGTAACTAAGGAACAGTTTATGTATACATTGATTAAGTGGTGATTTGGACACAACCTTGGAAGGTTGTTTTGTAATGAATGTGAATGTGTTGCATGGCAAAAGATATTGTATGGGCTGTAATTTTCAGGATTATATTTTCTCACACACCATTTTGATTAATTGCCAAGAGACCTTATTGATTACTTTGTTTCGATTTGTCTCGTTCTTGCATCTCTGAGGTTTGACAGATGCTGCAGCATTGCCGTCTAAGTCGCATAAAGAGCGTTAAGAGCAGCACAAAGCTCATGATTTGATTTGATTTGAGTTTTTTTTTTCTTCTTTCGTTCAGGTGGAGTCAATCCGTCCTCAACTCCTTTCATCCCTCCATCAACGCCCCACTCCTCTTTCCTCACACCAACGGCACACTTGGGTAAGACCAGCTTCAAAAGACACACCTGCACTCTGCTTTAACCCCCAGCCAATATTTCACTTTGATTCACTCATTCAAATCCCAGGTTTAACTTAAAACCTATACTGTAAGCATATACTTTATACCACATGCATTAACATAGAATAGAACTTAAAAAGTAGGTAGAATTTTAACGCAGTGAAAGTTGTATCATTGTATCTTAAGTTTGTCATGAGATTCAAGTCAGGCAGAAGCTTAGCAGAGCATGCAACCTGTGCAGAGTTGCAATGCTGTGAAGTATATATCCTCACTGTATTTGTGATTTTTATTTGTGTGTGTCTGTTTGTTTTAGATCCATATGGCCGCTCACCACCCTTTACCCCGCTGGGAGCCCTGGGTTCTGGTGCCTTTGGAGGACTTGGCAGCCCAACACTCGGTCAGTCTTACACGACTTCTTCTATTGAAGCAGTCTGACTTTAGTCCCATTGCATAACAGGAGCTCTGTTTTCTTTCATTTTTAGCAGCTGAATCCTAAAAGTATATCTGCGAAAAGTTCTGGAACTACAGTGCAGACATTTTTTACATGTTGATAATTTATTTATTTATTTTTGGTCTGCAGGTGGGTCTGTGTTTGGCCATAAGGACTCTCCAGCCAGTGTGGTCGGGGGCTTATCGGTCCCCAACCATCATGACCCATGGAACCGCGGGCATGGGGGCCCCTCTGGGTTCCCTGCAGGTCCCAGCTGGGCTAAAGGGGCAGACAAGAGGGACGAGAGGGATCGAGGGAAGGATGGAGAGAGGAGAGACATCCCTCACATCAAGGATGAAAAGGACAGGTAAGATATTCAACTTCCTCACTCCTTAGTATTGAATACTGGCTTTAAATTACAGTTTCTAGTATAAGCAGCAGATTGCCCTTCATTTATATATTTTTTTAAATTTATCACATTGTTTTTACAGCAGAAATTCCTTCCTTCCACACCCAGGACATGATATTTAATAAGCCACAAAGCTGC
>OMLF01028271.1:7228-17240 GCA_900302615.1 Holocentrus rufus
CAATGCGAAAAATATACTTTCCCCACCGCTGTTACCAGGGAATAATAATTTGAAATGCTGTGCTTTTTCCTTTCCCGAGAGCAGCGGCTCTATTAAAACCCAGCAGGCTTTCTATACCTGGAGATGAAGATGTACTGCTAGAACATACTGCCAAGTCACGTGCAAACCCTGTGTGTGTGTGTGTGTGTGTGTGTGTGTGTGTGTGTGAGTGCTAGAGAACGGATGTGTGAAAGTTGGCAAGGGATGGAGCAGCAGATTAGCAGTGTTTAGCTTCTGATTTCAGTGTAAGGTGTGACTTCTCTGCTCCGATCAATTTGTCATCCCTCTAAATGGAAACTTAATTGCATCCGTCTGAAGGAGAGGGACCTTGAGCTGTTTGGCTGTTTGGCTTGTTGTCTTCGGCGCCCTCGTCCTTGCCTGCGCCTTTTCTACATTTTATCACTCATCACGCCGGGCTTTATATGTCGGCTTTTTCCTTTTGTGACTGACATCAGCTCCTGCCTCTTAATGCTCTTGGCCCTGAAGTGTAGTGCAGTGAAGTGGCGCTCAGCGGTAGCAAAGGGGAGCCCTGTTGAATGAACACTAGTCTCTTGATAACTTAGCTGCATTAGAATTCTTACCATCTCTCTTCAGGCCTTCTGCGACGCTTGCAGCACTCCTGCTATGAAACAATGGTGCTCGCATAGTAACCTTGCTTTTCTGATGCCGTAGCTGCACAAATTACCAGACATAAAGAAACACGACTCGGTACAGTACATTTGGTGGCAGAGTGTCCAAGGTCTGCACTGTCTGTTGTGTTGAATTCATTTCAACCCCACAAGGATGGGATGAACTGCTTTCAATGTTGCAGCACAAAGCAAATAGTTCATTGACTGCATTGCAGCTATGGTATGTTGTGTTGCAGTGATATCATATTAAAAAAAGGTGGGTATACAATGACTTCACACTATATGAAGCATAGATTGCATGAGTAAACCTTCAGGCCCTTAAACTTAAATCTGTGTGACCTCTCTTTAACCTGGAACACATCTATTATAGAGACTACACAAGACTGCAGAGCTTTTAAATTCTTTAAGGACTATGAAAATGGATTGTTGCCATACCATTGGACTGGACTTTATCCTAGACAAACTGAAACCAAAAACACATTAAAAAAGTACATTATTTCACAACTGTTTCCATGCTGTTTTCCAGCTCTGCTTGTCATCTGACACAAACTTTTCATCCAACTTACTCTGTGTATTCAGAGTATTCAACTGCAGCACAGATGCAGTTTAGTTTGGTCTAGTTCAGTGGCAACATAATAAAATGTCGAAGTAAAGTGATTAACAAAAACACAAAATCAGAAAGAAGAGATGCAAATTATTAATTTGTGTTGATGAGTTATAAAAAAAATCCCTGGGGCTTTTAAAAACAACTCGTCTCAAAACAACAAAATAAAGAGACAAAAACCAAAATCATTATGACAGACCAGGATACCACTAATTTAAATTATGTGACAAGAATATCTATCAAACCACAAGGGAAACAGGAATAAAGTTAAAATAAATAAATAAATAAAGATCACTAACTTCCCTAATAAGTTTAAGGAATTTTGTAAGCATAGGCCCACTATAAGACTTAATTCACATTCCAAAAGCTCACACAGACTTAGAACCAAGCCTTTTTTTTTTTTTTTTTTTTTTTACACACACTTATTAAAATCCTCACAGATTATTCATATTAACTCATATTAAGCTCATTAAATAGGCTGGTCCTGGTTTAAACTAGTGCCTCCAAAGAAGAAGTGATTCTGAAATATCACATTTAATTAAGCCAGCACTGATTGTTTGCATTTGTTCCATAAATACAGAATTCTCAGGGTATTTATTAGTCCACTGGAACCTTGTCTTGTGTTGACTATTTGTTGTTTACCTAGTTGTCTGCCCATGCTAAAATAGTAGTGTTGCCTTACAAATAGACTACAGTTTTCCTGATTATATACCAAGGGAAACAGATTTAATGTTATTACTTGTTAGAAATACTGTAGTCTCATACAATGTCTACTGTATATTCTTTTAAAACACTATTACAACATGATTACACATCCATAGGCCGGCACTAGATCTTATTTAAAAAAACAAATCCTCACAAATCCTGTAAGAATGATTCTGATGCCAATAGTACATACACACACAGACACTCCCCCACACACACACAGCTTTATGTTGGCCTTCGGTGTGGGAGGCAGCAGGTGTCCCTCTCGCTCCTCTATGTCCAAATTCCTCCTCCCCGGGGCCTCTTCTGTCAGGTGTCAGCGAAATAAACACAAGTTAACGGTTGTTAGAACTGACACTGGAGCTGCCATCGATCAGCAGACATGAATCATAGACCGGTCAGAGAGGGACTGTGCTTCAGAAAGAGAGAGAGGGAGAGAGAAGGAGAGAGAGAGAGAGAGAGAGAGAGGGGAGGCAGAGGGTCGTAGCTCACTGTGGACAGGCCATTGATGTGACTGGACTGGACTGTTGCCTTTGCCTGGTTTTCATTATAGAGAAGGAGAGCAAGGACCTGCAGGAGACATCAGTCTTCAGGTTGTGTGTGTGTGTGTGTGTGTGTGTGTGTGTGTCAGAGTCTGAACCCCTCAGTCCAGATCACTCCAGGATAATAATGCCCCCAGGAGCACCAAGGCATGTTATCAACCCCCCTCAGCACTGATAGCTATCATTGTTGCTAATGTAGCTACACAGTATGCTACCCTTTGTGTTCAACCCCCAATGCTCACACAAAGACAGACTGACACACACACACACACCTACCTACAGATACACAAAATAACACAATATGCCTTGTGCCCACATAAAGTATAAAGGTAAGGCTTTAAACTATAAATTCTGTATCTGTTGTGTATATATACATAAAGTTATGCAGAATGCTAATACAGAAAACTGTAGACTGAAACTCTTTATACTTTCACTGCTGCACCCACCAATAGATGTGATGCTTTTGCAGAATAAACCAATACAGCATCCATGCCTACCTGCCTGCACTCTATGGTCTCAGTGTGTGTGTGTGTGTGTGTGTGTGTGTGTGTGTGTGAATCAAGGTGCTAGCTCACTCGGGCATGAGAAGCAGATTTTTGGTCATTTCCTGTCCGGAGGCGCAGCAGAGGCACACCTGCGGCTCGGTTATGAAAGGGGTTAGATTATGATGAATACGTTATCAGTATGTACGGTAGGGGCTCGAGTCAATCACGGCCAATCAAATCAGCTCCTCTCTTCACCTTTAAAATCAGTGAGGTCCCTACCATGACGTACGGACAGTTGCGTAATGGAAAGGAGAGTCCAGGTCAGTCAAATATAAATATACAGCACCCCGAATGTCCTGCCATGGCCAAGCTTCGTCACCATGTTTTCTGTATTTAATGATGTGCACCAACAGTTAAATGCTGGAAGATACTCAGTAACCACAGGTACAGGTACAGCTAATATTGTAGTACAATAAAACTTGGTTCCATTATTTGGTTTGTTTCCTGCAGTTTGATTTGCTTATTAAAAAGGTTGCACTCAATGGCTATGTTCACATGCACACAATAATGCTATAATGCCAGTACTGATAGTTAAGGGCTAGTAAGACTTAAATATTTGTAACACAAAATATGCAATGAAATTTTTGATGGCAAAATCAATATAGAGAACAAAAACAAGGAAACTTGTGTTTATGCTAAGCTAACATGGCTAAAGGACCCTCAGGCATCAAGCCAGATACAATGCAACACCTCATGCCTCTGTTGGTTGAGCCACACCTGCGGACATCAATTTTGAGAATTTCGAACATGTTAAACTTACAATTTGAAAGTTCCAATTTGAATGCTCCATAACACAGCACAACACCACGCTCCTCTTTGCTTTCTCCCTGGCTCTTTGTACCGCTGCACATAATGTGAAGATCTATTTCCAGAGTGGCTCAAACGCCAAGGCAACGTCAAGTGAACAGCGGCAGGTATTTTTCCCTTTCATTCATTCGTGCGGTAAAGTGAACATTCCCTTGGAGGAACAAGTGAATGTTGGGATTGAATAAGTGCTTACGCGGAGGAAGGAGAAATGAAATGAGTTAGGGTAATAGATGATGGATGCACCGATCTGTCTCATTATGATCAGCGGTTGAGACAGCAGCCAGTAATTCAGATTGTGCAGTCACCTTCATCTCTCCCTGAGCAGCACATGAGCACATAAAGACATGATGATATGTGTCTCATAATGTGCTGGATAGATGTTTGGCTTTCAAATGGACACAACCTGTGAATGCTACACACTACACTACACACTACACACTACCAGCAACAAATTCGGTGTTATCCCACAGTGCTATATACACCTAATTATAAAGTTGCAATGAATTGTTCATATGAGATGCCTTGCTCCCGAGTTGATTCGCTGCCTTAATCTGTTCAGTGGAGAATCCAGTTACACCAGGCTGCATGGGTGGTTGGGTAGTTAAAGTTAGCAAATTAACATTTAACAGCACATGCAGACAGAGGCACTGCTTATACAACAATATGATTTATTATGAAATGTCAAAGCATGTACCATCTTACAACCATGAAAAGATGTAGCCACATTTATCAAGAAAACATCATTGTGCCACTGAAATTGATGCAAACTAATTGTGACAAAGTTCCCCTGGCATGTGAATTCATTTAAATCAATTTGCATAGAAGAGGATTGTGGAGGTTGTGTGAAAACTTGCAAATAAGGTGTGAAGATTCATAGTTTTTTTTTTTTTATATATTCATGCATTTTCATAATAGCACAAATGTTACTTCCTTTTTTTTCTTTTTTTCTTTTTTTTTTTAGATAGATAGTTGTTAGTTTGTAGAAAAATGTTGTAAACCATGATAAAGTTTGCTGACACAGGTTTAGAGGAGGGAAGTGTCTCACTGTGATTGTGTGACATTAATGTGTTGTGATTACAGGGCTGTGGTAAAAAATTTAAAAACACAGACACAGTATCTAAATGTGCATGCAAACAAATACACAAACACCCATAGGTTGACCTTTGAGTCTAACAATGCTGTTCTGCAGCGTCCTCATGGCTGATGATGGATGAGTATGCAATGATGACAGTTTGCATTATCTCTCTCTCTCTCTCTCTCTCTCTCTCTCTCTCTCTCTCTCTCTCTCTGATGAAGGTCTCATCAGAGGTTTAGTCTGACGCTTAGGGAAAGGTTTCATTTTCCCCTCATTACAGCAGGCACAGGAGAATCACCGAGCTTCAAAGCTGCTTGATTGCGTTATCAGGCATTTGGTGAAACGCAGGCGTAATCTGTGCCATGTGACGGGGGAGCCGGGCCAACATAACAGCACTGGGCGGGATGCTGAGATAGACACTGAGATACAGGACATGGATGCAAATTGAAACTACACTTGAGGCAAAAATGTTTTGAACTTATAATACTTAATTTATAGACTGCGACTGGCAAAAATTCTACTTCCAGGACTGAATGACTTAAAGTATTATTGACCTCAACTCCACTGAACTGCTTAATGATGGATTATGTAACGCTGTGGTATGTGCAGTACATCTGGTCTGCGTTATGCAGTGAAATTATGAGCCAATGCAACTTACTTTACAAATAACTTATCACGATTTGCATTAATGGCTACAAGTAATGTGACTTTTGTCTTATCTTGGAGTGCTGTGTTTGTTATGTTGGTGGTTTTAGAGGTCAAACACCGACGCACCAATCACTGTTTATCACCAACGATCGTTATCACAATTGGCTACAGATAAAGAGCTATAAAAGAGTTGTAATTATCGCCATTTTATAAACGGTAATTATGGGCACCATTAGCAGCCATCATTATGTTTAAGTGGGGCCACGGTCCACTAAACGAGTGCTCATCCAGCTCCTTTTGTCTTATCTCCTCCATCGCTTTTCTCAGCTGGAGACGCGAGGCTTTAGTGGGTATAGTGAGCAGAAACATCGGGGGATGTATTGGTATCGCAGCCAATTCAAACCGGGGTGTCTGGTCTGCCACTTCCCGGAGGCCGGTGGGACAGACGCGGCACCTTCATACATCTTTAAGCAGGCCTCACAAATGGCTTCACCGCGCCGCAGTTCAAATGACTGCAGACAGCGGAGAGACGGGCCCGGCGCTCCGAGCTTTCCACTGCTATGTCTCTGTCTTTGTCCTTACCTTCATACACATCCAATCTGCAGGGCTGACACCCTGATTGAAGTTATCTAGCACCTCATTGATGTTCATTTTAGAACGACTGAGCGATATGGCAAAAAAAAAAAAACATATTGGCAGATATTGCATTTGCAACATGATTCATGATTTTAGGAGGAATGATCATTTTTGCATCAGTTTTCATTTTCACTAAAAGAAAAAAACTATTAAAATGACAGTGATGTGATTTTTGCATGGGCTTACATCTGCAGAATATGATTTGTAGGCCAGGGCATCTCTGCAGCACCGCGATACTTCATCTATAATGCTATTTTGTCACATTATACCTTAATCAAAAAATTGCGCCTCCTGCGATTTGGATATTGCAGTTGCAATTAATTGTTCGGGCCTATTTTAGAACATGAGCGCTCTCCTTCCCCTGTCCTGCGGGTAAATCAGGCATACCAAGTGCAAGGTATGCACTTGAAGAACAGTAGTCCAGGAGGGGTTGAAGGACAGTTCACACTTTGTCTTGTGAAGCAGTGAAAGCAGAGCTTACTTAAGATGAAGAGGAACTAAAGAAAGTAGGTTATATTTCCCAGTCCCTGCTGATAGATATCCACCTGCAGGAACATATGAGGATGTAGCACAGCTTTGGCTACAAGTCGGCTAATGTTTGTATTCAGCCGTATGTTAACGGTGGACTCCTGAGCGACGTCTCCGCCACAGTTTTCCCACGGATGAATTAGTAATGTTTAAAGAATCCATGTTGTCTATCTAAATGCCGTGTGCAGCGCTCAACCTGGTTAATATGAGGAGGCCGCTCAATTTTTCATGCCCACGCCAAGTGTAGCCTTCAATTTAACATGTGCTTTTAATCCTCTGAGTGCTAAATTGCTTTTTAATGTCGAGGAACACGCTGTTTGAGGAGTAACTCGTGAAAAATGCATCAGCAATATGCAGAGCAAATCAGATCCGAATGCTTTTCGGGGTAAAGGAACAAAGCAACACCACAGCACAGAGGAGAGAAACCAATATGTTGTTTTGACACGTTCGTCACCTCAGGGGTCTCAGGAGGACGCCTCCTGCAGGCGACGGCGACGACGACACGTGTGTGTTTATGTGTGATGGTGTGATTAATTGCGCGTCTGGTTTCACACATTTGCATTGTGTATACTTTTCATGCTACATACTGTGTATCACCCCAGTACGACGCGACACCGGAAAGGAGGCCCTCGCGCATCCCTCCATGTGTAAATTCATAAGCAGTGTCAGGTGCTATTGTGCCCGCAGCGCTGGCGGAGGCGGGCTGGATGACAGGTGCTCGCAGGCCTGCCTCGGCCTGTCACATTCCCCTGCAGACCAGAGGCTTCGGCGCGGTCAAAGTCTGGACTCCATCGAGCGTGACTAAAAGACCCTCCTCTAATATCCTCAGTCAGAGAGCCGGCGAACTCTCCCTAAATGACTTCCTGAAGGCCAGCCAAGCGGCCACTGTCATCACGCAACAATGTGGTCATCAGAGCAGACTAATCAGGAGACGGCGCAGGAAAGCACAGCCAGCGCTGCTTCTGTGGACAATTCAGTTCGGTTTCAAAACATCACTTTCTCCTGAGGGGGTTTGGGTCGCAAACAGGGTTTACAATGAAGAAACAGTAAAACACATCAATAAAATGTAATGAAAATACATTACTTCAATGTACATGCTCTAATGTGATGCCCAGCAAACTGTCTTCTTACCTAAAATCCCACTACCTTCTGGGTCTTGGGCTCAGTGTAAACAGGTTAACTCACTATTTCAGCCCTGAGTTCTGAACCGTGCAACAGTCCTGGGTAATTATCAGCTTCAGCTCCGAGCAGCAGAGGTGTAAACAGGTCACCCGCTAATTTGTGACCCACGTAGACACGATAATGAAGGACACGCTTCACGTTTTAGTCACGCAGGCCTAACCTCAGTGTGACTTTAACCTGTGTAATATGATACATTTTCAATAACTCACCCACCTTTTGGACTGGACTCTGACTTGTGTTCACAGTGTGGATAGTAACGAGAGACCGGCGGGGCGGAACTTAGAAGGATTCTGCGTTTCAGGCAGGTTGAAAGATTGTGACACCAGTTAACCAGGAAGTGAAATAGGCAAATAGAACCTCAACGGTCTCACCCACTTTTTTTTTTTTTTTAGCAGGTAGTAAAAAAAAAAGTGAAACCTGCTTGCTTTATGTAAATATGGTAATAGTGAAATCCATGAGTACAAAGTAAACCAGTATTATTCATGTAATATTATTCATGGGGCCTTCATCAAATTCAATTAAAACCTTTTTTACCCTACAAACTTTTTACCTGCATGTCCTTTGCCCAGCCGAGGCAGAACCAATGTACAGTTCACACTAACGAACATTTTGTGTGTGTGTGTGTGTGTGTGTGTGTGTGTGTGTGTGTCTACATGTTCATCCAAGCGTGTGTGTTGAGGTCAAGCTGTGCGAGGTGCTACAGCTTTCGCACTGGATAAGCAACACAGCCTGTCCCCGCCGCCAGTGTAAAATCCTCTTAAAGGCTCGGTGTGTGTGTGTGTGTGTGTGTGTGTGTGTGTGTGTGTGTATTAGAGAGAGAGTCAGACAGCCAGCAAGCTGCCCCAGATCATCTTGTGGAAGCTCGGTGTTGGTAAACACAGTACATGGTAAAGCCCAGCTGAGACGGGCACTGATGATTGGGCTTAGCGCTAACTGAGTCCTGGGTGGCCCTCGGCTCTGACGGCTCCCCTGTGGCCCCCAGGGGGACCAGGTTACACACACACACACACATGCACACACATACGCTGAAAGAAACTGCAGAGCCAGGCCCACTCACTTCATACAGCATCATTCTCTCATCACACACACTCACACTTTATGCCTCTTCAGGTATCGCGCTAATAGCAAAAACAAACCGTAAGCTGGATCATTCAACACAATTACATAAACAAACACAAACAAACACCCGTTTACAAAGTGGCACACAGAGCGAGAACACACTCTATCTTTGCCCTGGGAGCCTGGGTCCACTCAAATAACCCCGTGGTGAATGCGCCGCTGTCAGGCAGCCAGCGGGGCAGCCTCACAATGTGCACATTTAGGACCCGGAGCCCGACGGCAGCGCAGAGTTTGTGGAGGAAAAGCATGGAATGTGTCCCGCGGGCAGATGCAGGCCGCTCTCAAAGGCATCTCTATTACCAGCAGACAAACAGGGCCTTATGTTATGGTCACCGGCCCCGGAGACACATTTCCAGCCTGGTGCTCTGCCCCACGCCAGCACGCGCCCCTCGTGGAAATCTACCGGCCCGCGCCACACTCCGCTCATTATTTAAAAAAAAAAAAACGTCATTCACACCTACGAGGAAGTATGATCTGATAGCGGTGACGGGTTATATAAGAAGTACAGTCATGCTTGTTTTACTGAGCGCCTGAAAGCGCTCTTTTTGATCCCCTTTGACGATAATGAACAGAAATAAGGGCGTGCCGCGTTTTGATGTTCCCGCACTTTGATAGCATCTCCTATAGCGCGTACTGTACACATGACACAGTGTAATGCGCACCAGCAAGCCCGCTGCACTTCAAGTGAACCTGGAAGAGATATGAACCAGCAGATCGAGCCGGAGCCAGGCATGACAGCCACGCTCAGGTCTGTCTTCAGCCGGTGGCCTTTTATAGATAGTGACAGATAAAGAGGCCTGTGATCTTGTGAAGCACCAGGCACGAGCGTTGATTACCATCCCCGCTGATAACGCCGCATGTTAATCATTGTAAACATCATGTTGTGGCTTTGAGCGGCGCGGCTTATCTGTAATTGGTGTAATTGTTACTAGCGTTTAACGAGATCATCCTCC
>OMLF01028272.1:7750-20569 GCA_900302615.1 Holocentrus rufus
ATGATACATGAGGGCTCTAAAGAAGCTTTGCGAGATAAATCCAAAGCACAGCTGTGCTCTGCAAAACACTCACACACACACACACACATGAAGGACAGAGCTTCACCATTGCCACATGATCAGCATGTAGGTGGATTTCATGAGCTTGGGCAGAATCTTTTTTTTTTTTTTTTTTCATCTTTTCCAATTCTGATTGAAAATGAATCATACAAATGCACTTTCTTCTTGATTTGATTTAGATACAGAAACCCCAACATGTGGCACTAATCAAAAACAACAACAGAAAATGAAAACCCAGGTGAATTATTAAATAAATAAGCACATAAATGATCTGTCATGCACCATTTTGGGTAAACAACATTTCACAGTTCATGGTGCATCTGTGACTCAATAGCATCAACATAAACTCATTTTGGGGTGGAGGAGTCCCCCACCGAGCACCTCTCTGAATTTAAGGCCCTGGCACGCTGTCAACATTAGCCCAGTGACCGACTGTCACACTGACACACTGGCTTACCATCACGCTCCTCTATCTTGTGCCGCGGGGCTGACCCAGGCTCACCTCGCCACGCCAACGCCAGCCTTCAGCGGCACTAATTAGCTTAGCGGGATAACCCACTGGCACGCGAGCCCTGAGGCTTTGCTCTTTGACCCTCTAACGGCTCCCGTCCGCCCCTCATGACACAGCACGCGGGCAGCAGCGCCGAAATTAACCTTATATCAAGGGTCACTTTCGCTGTGGTCGTAACGCCTTCATTAAAATTCAAGTCCGGAGAAGATTGTCTATTTCTCTCATGGCTTGTATCAGCTTTCGTCTCAACACGTCTCCATCTTAACAAGTCATTTAGTCTCATTATTCAGTGTTAAAGTCTTGTTTTTTGAATAATAATCAGCCACAGCCACTTGTTGCCAATGCTAATCAACTTTTTCCCAGAACTGTCTTGAATTTTAGTGTGGTTTTCTTGACACCAGTGGCCTGACGTGCCTTATTCTGCCTTGTTTCAACATATTTATATTTGCTCCCTGAAAAATCCCTGAAAGAAGTGAAACTGCATCAGAAATAAGTGGGATTATATCATCCCACTGGGGAATTTTTGTCACTTCTTTTAAGAAAAATGAGATTTTAACACTGAGTATGAGACTAAAAGACTAAGATGGAGATAACGAAAGCCTATAAGCCATGAGAGAAGGAGAAATTGCTTGAAAGACTATTTAAATATGAGATCGGATGTTTGAAAGATGTTAAGAAAAAAAGATGAGGACATTATGTACATTTTAGCTGGTGTCCAAGGGCTTTTCGTATTTCATATTCTTTGGCAGTTTTGGGCAAGTAAGTAAGTGCTGAATTCCCATGAAAGTTTGTGCATGTGAATCGTGCGTGTGAGTGTGTGTGTGTGTGTGTCTGTGAGAGAGAGAGAGACAGACAGAGAGAGTAAAGGAACATTTTGTTCACAGAATTCACATCCATACCACCCACCCAGTCTTCCAAACTAATACATTTTTCATGCGACCGAACCCTGAGCTTACAAAGAGCATATAATGAGAGAAAAATGTCCCTTACCGGATGAGATCCAGCAGGGCGTCAGCGGAGCTCATGATTGGCTTTCCGCTGTCCTCAGAGTCCTCTTTCTGGGCGGCCCCACCTGGGTGGATGATGGAAACCATGACGATGCCAACTACCACGGCAACAAAGGTGGTCCAGAGGTAGTAGGAGATGGTCATGATGCCCAGGCGGCTGGAGCACTTGGCGTCAAGGGCAGCCAGACCGGACATTAAACTAAGTCATGGAAAGTTTGGAGGGGGGGCGGGCACCCAAGGGAGACAGTGGGGAGAAGAGGACAGAGAAAAAGAGAGATGTTCATGTTGTGCATGACAACAAGGAGACCTGTGCAGCAGACTGAAAGGCTGCCTGTTGCCTATTCAGTTCAGCTTTACTCACTTAGTGGCCAATCCATCTGCTCTTAGTACATTACTTACAAGCATTTCATATGTCATCATTAATATGCATCAATTTAAGGGTGTTTCATGTGTTCATGTGCAGCACTACAAGCGAAGGAAGAAAAACAGATGGATTATTGGGTAATGGATTCGAAAAGGTCAAAGCATTTAAATCTTTTTTTTTCAAGCTTGATTTGAATAGGCAAGTCAATTAAGAACAACAATAATTATAATAATAATAGGAAAGAAAGAAAGAAAGAAAGAAAGACAAAGACAGGAAGGAAGAAAGAAAAAGTAGTAGAAGAAGAAGGACAGCAAAAGGCAATGAAAAACAAACTGACAATAATTCAACAGTTATTCAGCAACAATAAACGGTGGTACTTGTTTGGTGTGAGAGCTACAAGGAAAAACAATGAGAACACAGTAGAAGATTTCTTGTCTGAAAACTTTCCACGATAAAACTGAGCACAAACCAACTCTAGAAATGTCAAACCAACTAAACTGAAACCTCCATTTACCTCCATCATTTGTTGCGACTTTTGTTTGTAGGACAATATTTTAATATCATTACCACAGCGACCATCATTTCCTCCACTCCTCCCCTGTAACAGCAATAAAGTCTCATCATTTATCATCTCTGTTTTGTCTCCATCATACCAACAGAATTCATTTCAGATTCCAGTATGTTTTCACTGCTATGTTAAAAAGCTTTTTCTTTCTTTATTCTTCTTGTACCTTCACTAGTCATCCTCTGACCCTGACTGTGTGTTTTTCTCTCGGCAATTTTCAACCATTTGGACATTTTACACATTTGATCCAGACGAAGATGGCATGCATGAACTATTTACAGATATCTTCCTCTATAATTCTTCTTTTTCTTCTCTGTGTAAGCATGTTTTTTCAATGCTTTTATGTATGCATTAAAAAGTTCAAAATACAATTTAAAAAATGGCTTAGGTTCTTTGTTCTTGGAGACGCCTGCATCATTTTAGAGGGATACTTTTTGATACTTTTTGAACTTTAATATTTTCTTTTACGCTGCATAATGTGAGTGTGTGACCTCCTGTTTGAATGCAGTGGGTATCGCCGCTGTGAAGAAATCGAGATAATCAGCCTGTTTTGACAAGAGCCTTGGCAAATAAAAATAACACACTAAGACTCAAAAGATCAAAGCACTCATTTAAGCATTTTGCCAACAATGAGAGAAGTGGAGACACAGAAAAGGGAACCTTCTGGTAGAGTTTAACGCATCGGCTCATGATTCATCTGGGTGATACGCTGCTTTGTGTGTGTATATATACTGTATATATATATATATGTAAATGCCACACGAGTGAGCCTCACATCAGAAGAAGCTTCAGATCATAAAGCGCTGCTCTAGAAGATGGCGGCGTCTTAAGTCAGCTCAGTAAACCTGTTACCAAACCGGTGAAGCCTTTTATATAAGACAGTGCCACAGCTGTCTCGGAAAAGGCGATCTGTGACACTGAGAAAATGCTTCACATCAGAGAAGGCAGTCGGCATCAAACAGAGGAGGAAAACTGTCTCCTTTTGTCTCTCACTCTCTTTTGTTCTCTGTCTCTGTTTGTCTCTCACTTCATGGGTTAATTTCCACAAGGGATGGGAGAACATGTTCCCTTCACTTCTGGAAATTGTTATTTTGCTCTCTGCCCACCTTTTGTCCACAGTGCTCCCCACACACAGCATGAAATATATATTTTTCCAAATCTTATTTATATCTTATATGCCAAGAGGACAAATAATGTATCTTCACAGTCATATTTCTACACTTCTGATTTCTATACAAGCAGAAATGCTCTCTATGTATAGAAACACACACACACACACACTCACAGACCATTCAGACCATTGTTACACCCCTGTGCCGCACTATTTTTCTTCAAATTGTACATTTTCTTCACACTTTGTAGCTAAGTCTCCACAATTTCAGGACTTCAAAAATACAGGTGGAAAACAGCCGTAATCATGAACAGTCCAGAGTAATTCGCCCTCAGACAGACAGCTTTGAGTATATGTGTTATGTTTTTTCAGCTCGTATCCAAAAGCCTGAGAAGGGAGGCAGTGGCACGAAGTTGAAAAGTTGGCACAAGGGGAACGTGAAGCCAGTGAGGATGCAGAGCGAGAGAGGGACATCTCTCTCTCTCTATCTCTTGAGCCGGTGTGACAAGATTTGCTCCCTGTCCAAAGTGTAATCTGGCTCGGCTTGGGCATGTGTCAGGACGTGGCGGCTGAATCTTTCCGTGCCGTCGACCGCCTGTGTTTGCCCTCATCCCGCCATCATCGCTCCCTTCATCCCGAACATCGCCAGGCTGGAGAGCTTCCATCTCCTGTCAGTCTTCCACAGCGGATGAGAAAGCTTAAAGAGCAAATCGGGACCAAATTGCATTTTTTTGAGTTGTGAACATGGCTATATGGCTTCTATATATTGAATACCATTAATCCCGCACTTATTTTCAACATTTCATTCCTTATTTTCAACATTTCTGCACGAACCTGAGTCCAGTGATGTCTGAACAGGCCTTTTGGCTTTGGCAGCGTCGAATGCTTCTGAGTTTGGACGGGTGAACCATTATCACAGATGCACAAAGTAATTTGCTCTCGCTCCACGCCCCCCTCCCTGCTTTTACATTTTTGCAAAAATGCATACTGAGCGCAAACTGGCTGCAAACACTCACACGTATGAAATGAAAACCACATACTGAAAATTGCAGACTTTATCCTGAAGGTGGAGTAACTTGTGGAAGAAAGGAGAACTATAGCACAGCACAAGTGCATAAGTGCCCCTGGAGCCATAATAATGAAATGATGTAGGAGTGAAAGCAAGACTCTCAACATAGAGAATGGTCAACCTCCTTGGAATAAATTCTATTTCATGTAGTGATGTTTTCTAATCTATTTCCCTGTATCTTCCTGTAGTTAAAATTCAGCAGTGTTGGTTTGATTACAGGCTCGGTCTATATCATTTTTCCCGTTCTGGAACAGCGAGCATATGTTGGCCTCGGAGAGAGGCCTGAGGCATCTGTTCTGTCAGTAGAGGCGTTTATCATTCAAATCATGGGCAGGTGTTTGATTTTCCTGGACTTCTCTTAAAAATCGGATCTGAATCTGCCTGCCTTCAGCTTTCCCACCAAGGAAATGCTTTAATGGCTCCATCTGACTCCGGCTGAGAGAAATTTGGATTTAACTGTCCTTGGACACTCTCTATTAACTAATTAGAGATATACAGCTCAGAATACATTTCTCACACGGGGTTATTGACAAACTTAAGGTCTGTAAAAGGTGTGTAATTTACTTGGAAAATCCAGCTGGTCTTCAGCACTCTTTGCTCAGTGTCTCCTTTTATCAATAGCTTCTCCGCTCAATATCTTTCACACTTTCCCTTCATTTATCCACGCTGTATTGTTTTTCCTCTCACAGCGAAAACAATTATACCTCCTCAGGCTTCAAACACCAGACAAGTGTTTTCTGAAGGGACCCGCTTAACTCACCTGTACCACTTGTGGCCACATTAAATCCATTGGTTATCTTTAATCAGATGTTCTAAATGATGTTTATTGATCTTTCAGAATATTTTGACTTTGTAAAGTCTGATGGGTTAACCTCTATGAATTTAAATGTATGTAAATGTGAACCCTAATAATCTGGGTTATAATATTCTTGACACTCTGTTTCATTTCTGTGAAAGAGAGCTGTCGTCTACTGTTGTGCAGGAAGCCTGGCTAAGTATTTATTATCTGTTTTCAACATTTTACAGTGACTTTCTCAACTTAAATTGGTTTTGAATGCTGTTCAAATGAAAATAATAGATTTTCCTCACACCCGGAACGTTTCAGCCAATTTTCCAAACTTTGTAATCTCACTTGCATATTAAGGTTTTGTCCTTAGGCATTTTTATTGATGAATGCCACTTTTCAAAGATCCATTTTTGGTATCTTGTGGAGGAAAAAAATACTAAAATAAAAATAATAGAATAATAAATAAATCAAGTTTTTAATTTCAGAGACAATTAATCAAACCTCATATGCTAGAGTTAACTGCTTCTCTCTATCTCTGCACAGAAGTACTGCAATATTTTCATTTATAAGTCTATTCTTTGCATGCTTCATTCATGTCTACAGCTCTCAGCAAGTTTGGAGTTAAACTTAAGAGCACCCAGCACTTCTCTTTGTGCAGCCCAAATTTACATAGACGGCTACCTGAATGTCATGCTAAAAGTGCATCTGTACTTTCTGTTGATTATTCGTGATGTTCACAGGGTATCCTCATTTCCTAGAGGACTTTTCTTAAAGCTGAAAAAAACATCTCTCGACTTTTATATTGCCACTACTTCTGCACTCACCCCCTCCTCTACAGGGATGCTGGTAGATTTTCCCGTTTCTATAAATTCTGACCTTTACCTGAGCTCTGGAGGCTGCCAATCTTCGGCCCTCCAGGAAATTATGTTAACGTCAAAGGAGAGTTGAGTCTGAAATATAATTTTTCTCTGAAAAGGTTCTGCCTCTTCTTTCTCATTTGCTGATTTGTCACATCTTTCACTTCTGGACAAAAATCTGTTTAATATGTACAGCCAGTATGAAAAATACCCTCTGGTGTGGAGACATTTCTTTAGTTTTTTTTTTTTTTTTTTTTTTTTTTTTTTTTTTTTTTAAATAAAAAGAGCAAGGCTTTCAAAGGATGAAAGCCAATCTAACCTTTCTTTAAGGGTAATCTGAAAGATTTTCTGTTCCGTCAAGGGAGCAAGATTTATTCCAACCCAGTTGAGTATCACTTTAATTTAGCCCCGGAATTTTTTTTTTTTTTTACCGCCCCCCATAAAGAACCGCCAGAAGTAAATGCCATTTGAATTCAATTAGCAGTAAATTACTGCCTATATAGCACATGCAATATGTGAACATTTGGTATGCGGTTATGATGCACAGATGGGAGTCACAGGACTATTATCTTTGAGCGAAGCTACATACAAAATGAGAATGCAACCAAAACATGAACCCTGCTGAGCAAACAATCACCATGCTCTGATTTCTCACTCTCACACACATTTCATGGTTGTGAATAATGATAATTAAATACATGAAGGTCGCACACCTCTCTCCATATAAAGCAGGGCATTTATTCAAGGTCATGGCACTGTCTTTCGGTTTTTATTTTCCGATGGTTTGCGCCTTGTTTGGATGTTACTGATTTATACTGATGTGAGGAAAACAAATGAGGATTGCACAGTGATGGACGTCCATAACTTATAGCCTATTATTCAGCCTTCTAGTTGTCTTGAGATTCACTGCTCATGAACTTTTACCCTTTTCTGTTGATTTTTGCTCGAAAGGGTTTGCTGTGACTGGAATTAGAATAAGACATAAGACAGGTTTACACGAGTGCTCCCTACGGTGTATCAGACAACAGTTGCAGCAGTAATAAGTACAGGACTTGCCCTGCGCGGCATGGTCTCAGGGGATTAGATTACCTCCATGTGGAAAAAGCAAACAGTAGAAAGTAAAATAGAAAGTACAGAATTTGAGATTGAAAGAGCTGTCATTCGAATCCCGTTCAAATCTACACTCATCCGGCTGGGATACAGATGTTGTCATGGAAATCAGTGTTGATTTGTGGCTTGAGTAATGACAAATCTGATGGGTTACCCCGGCAACCATTTACATTAACATTCCAGCGGCAGATGTGATAAGAATTCCAACTCATGCTGTGCCCACACATGATTAATAAACTCATGTGGAATTCATGTTAGAAAGTACCCATGATGACACGCCGGGAACTGTCCTGTCTATCCATTCACGCTCTATGGTAGAACCTCAAGCGGTAGATTTGCAGCACAAGGAAACATGAGGCTTCTGGGAAACGGCAGGCAAATAGTTTCCGCTGCACGTATATTGTGGCATCACAGTCCAGATGTTTGGTGCAGAGCTGACACAAATGATTTTTCTTCTCTGTCTACACACGAGGGAAATCACACCACAGCCCATTAGAACACCCACAGCCCAGAAATGCTGCAAACAGGAGAAAATATATTAAAAAAACCTATTTGTAATTTGGATTTATCTGATCTTCCCCCTCTACACACTCTTATTTGAAACAGGATATACTCACAGTTTTAAATAGTTCTAATGTAAACTATTCCCCAACATTGTTTCCTCTAATATAAACTATCTACCATCAAGCCTTACTTTACCTTGATTTTTCATGATCTTTTGATGTCTTGATATTGTTAATATTTTGCATCCTTCATCCTGTCTCCCCCTATGTGGGATAAATAATATTCCTAATCTGAATGGAAAACAGTGGGAGATAAATAACTCAATTGTTTTGTTTGGAGTCATACCCACTGATAAATGTAAAAATAAATTAATAAATAAATTAAAAAATCCTCCTCGTCTGACCACCAGGCAGAAGCAAATCAATTGTCCTGGCAGATACTGAGCTGACAGTGTGATGTACGATGCCAGGCAGAACCACGGTGTCACGCCCTCACACCTCCTGTCTGCTTGATGGAAGGGATGAATCTGTGCTGACTGGAGGCTGTGCATCTATTGCAGTCAGGTTACACCATCGGTAAAACAGATCATGGTTTATCAGAAAATATTCCATCAGCTTGCATGTGCACAATTGCCATGAGGAACAGTAAAAATACCATATATCTTCCATGCTATAGAAATTGAAGGTCTTCTGTGAAGTCAGACACTATTTTGCTCTCTATGGAAAGCATGTGATGGGATTGATTGGTGGTAAAAGAGAGAGGCTTCAGTCTTTTGTCTGGGCTGCCTGAGATGAAAAAGAAGGTCTGTCAATGAATCTCCAATTTATTACTTCTGAAAAAGCAACATGTTGTGCTGAATTGAGAATGAAAGCCCAGACTTCCAATATGTCTTCACTACACACCAACAGTTTCTCACTCTGCATGTCACAGCACAGGTGAGTGATACAGTATATGTGTGCGGTGTGTGTGCATCAGTGTTGATTTTGACACATAGTGACGAGTGACTCACATAGTGTGACTAGCAGTTACAGTCACATTTTGTCATTTTAGCCATTTTTTATAGGACTAGCACTGTATTGCAATTCTATAGTTCTACAATTCTAGATTTGCAGGTGATAGGTGAGTGTGTATTTGACACTGGAATTTGAGATAATGTTGTTCCATTGGGCAAAAGACAATCACTGGGAGAGCAAATCTGGGAAGTGACGTGGTCAAATATTATGCTCTGTAACCTATTATTCATTGTGCATGAATACAGCTGGATTGAGATATACGGCTTCAGTTACTGATGTTTTTGTTTCATGACGTCCAACAATCTGCACTTCAAGGAATTTAATTTTAGCTATTTTTTTCGAGGACTTTCAGTCAGTCTGCGTCATCGTCATTTTCTTAAAAAATGGGGTGTTTGCTGAATATTGTGGTCGCCATTTTGATTGACTAGATGAATGTTTGGAGGGAGAGAGAAAGACAGGGAGAGAGCCCTCATGCCCTGATAGAATGGCTTCGTCTGGAGCTGAGGATCCGGGATTACAGAGCCTCACCTGCCATGTGAAGCTGCCTGGATCGTGTGGGAAGCAGACACGTACAGCAGATCTGCCACAAGATTTTTGGACCATATGGGGCTTACAGTCCTTCCCTGCTGCACCTTTGTTGAGCAAGAGCATTACAGTAATCCCTCCTTCAGATGAAAAAGAGGAGGCTGTGGCTCAGATAGGGGTTATGCATGGTACCGATGGCATATGCATGACACTGTGACCTCGGTTTGAGCAGCCCAGATCAGCTTGTGAAGGCCACATCCACTATAACTTATTAGTCTGCTTCATGGCATTTTGGCTGTTTGAAATCCCAGGATTACCTGAAGTCTCTCGATCTAACACTTTCACACCAGATTTTTAATTTAATATACAGTGGCAGTGCAAAGGAGTGAGGGGGAATTCAAAGAGGAAGATCTAAAGCATCTTTGACATGTGATGGCAGCCACTTTGGCGTAAAAACCGATACAATAAAAATATATAAATACAGTTCCATGAATTTATTAAACTTGCCATAAACATGGAATTAAAAAAAGAAAAATCAGTATCTCAGCGACAGGTCTCCCCCTTTTTAGATCAAGAACTCTGCCTTCAAAGTCTTTTATTTTATCTTATTTTATTTTTTTAATGCAGCAAAATGTTAACCCCTTGACACTATAACAGTCATGGGAGAACCTGTTGGTGAAGGAACGAGCTTGTTTGTGGAAAAAGGCCAAGGTCACTGCTTTGTCATGTCAGGCCATGTCAGTAATCAATGACGTCTATTCAGTGACGTCTTGTCGGTGCTTTGTGCCGCTGTTGTCAGCCAGCTGCCATTGCTATGTTTAAATGTATGCACTCATTTAAAATGAAGGCCGCAGCTGCATATGGACAGTGTTACATGTGTCTGTCAATAGTCATTAACTCCGCTGTCTTGTGAGACAGATGAGGTAGAGCAAATTATGTGTCAAAGATGATGCACAGTGACCCTCCTATATTTTTCCTGCACAAGAACTTTGTTAAAAACACTGAGTCACAAAAACATTCATGGATTATATGAAATCTTAAATGATAATTGAGATTCTGAGGTATATGTTTCATGGTCGGTCATGAAGCCCTGCTCTGCCCTGCTTGAAATAAGAAAAGCAATTTTCTGTAGACCTCAAATGCACCTAGCTTCATTTTTTGCCATGCTGAGTGGACCAGTAATAAAAAAGCATGTACTCATATGCCGGGCCTCGCTCCCCAGAGTGGACAAAAACAGCTTTGAGGAAGAGCCCTGGAGAAGCTAGGAAAGGAAACAATGTCAACAAACAACAAAGAGACAAACGCGATGATGATGAAAGAATCCCTAGCAAAAGCAAAATACACTTACGTGCACTTAAAATATAAAAGAACGGCAAAAAGTGCATTAAAGCACATTAATACTTTATGTACTAAATATAAACACAAAAACGTGTATTTAGTTAGTGTTTTAATGTACTGTCTTAAAGTATACTTTAAAACCTTTAAGCATGCTTTAATCATTTTACATAAAAGCATGCTAAGTACACATAAATACAATATTCTGGAATGAAACCATAAATGCTCCTTGTGTATTTCAAATTAGATTTTTTTTTACTGCAGGATAATTCAAAATATGATTTAACATATTCAAAGCAGATTTTAAGTCAATGAGGAAAGATTTGACAAGTATACTTAAGTATATTATAAGGAGTTAAGGAGTTAAGAAGTCCCAAAAGAGTACAGTAAAATGCACTCAGCACATATTAAGTACATATTAAATACTGTTTAATTGCAACTTAAATATATTAAATATAAAAATGCATATCAAAAATAATGCACTTTGAGTATATTAACCTTAAGTGCTCATACAAGTACACTTAATATATTTAAATAAAGTGTATTAAATTATACATTTTGGTAGAAAATAGATGCTCATTTGTGCATGTTTCAGTCATAATGCACTACATGCACACTGCTGAGATAACTAACTGAAGACTGCAGCCTGTGTTCAATACAGCTGCAGGCCACCATTCGCTCCCACAGCAGGAAAGATCCACTTATACTTTTGTGGTTCATTTAACGGATGATGTGATGTTGTGCCTGAAGGGTAATTTTGTTGCGCAATTCCCTAAAATTGCATCAACTTTAAATAATCACAGGTATTCCTGCTGCCTCTGACTAGCAGCTACAAACATAAAAACACTCTGTCACATACAGCCAGAGATAATATGCACACATAATGTACTGCAGGAGGCCCACACCTCATACTTTATGTTCTCATCTCTTCTCTGTCTAATGGCTTTAGAGAGGTTTCTGTGTGCCAGACAAGGAAAATGCGAAGCTGTAAGCAACAAGTACATTCAGGTTCTGCCAGGCCTTAACCATTACATTGTGGCTTGATGAGTGCATGACGTGCAACCGGGTCTACAGAGTCACCATGACATCCAGGAAGGACATCGAGATGAAAATATAATCAGTGTCGTTCTTGCTTCATTCATTATTAAATTACTGCTGCTGCAAGAAGAATACCTGTAAAATTTTAATGCTATTCCCCCGCCAGGAAAACGCATCGAGAACATCTGACTGACCAGTTGAATGACAGATTTAATTTACTTTTATCCTGCGCCTGTCTGATGAGTGTTATTAAGCAATGACAAGTTAAATTCAGGTGGAAGGAACAGGACTTGATAATTAAAGTCTGGTGATTAAAAGGTGATATTTCAGTGCCCTTATGTTGGTTTTATAATCCTAAAACTGTAGGTGGGATATGAGAATTGGGAGAAGATGTCTGATGAATGTACAGTCATGTCATGTTTATAGTCATTTCACTGTGTTGCTAAGTGACTTGAAAAGTGCTTGAGAAAAAAACGCCGAGACAAAGACTTGATTTTCTGACAAAGAAAACACCTTGCGTGGTGTTTAAACAAAAACATCCTCAGTTCGTCAGCCATAAAAAAATGACTTTTAATTGAAAATATTTGGGATATTGTTTCTGCCTTCACTGGCTGTGTGATGCTCAGATCAAAGCTGCATGCTTAGAGGATGCCAGATAAATAAAGTTAAAAGGAAAATAGGCACATCATGGGGTCATTAACCAATACGGTCTACAGTCAGGACCTGTTTACTCGACTTCACACAGAAACAAATCCAACTGTTTCTGTTTGTGGAGCCCATATGCTGCAGATGCTGCATATCATTATCGCTTTTCACCTTTGACCTCCAGATCTGCAGAGGAGCTTCTGAGGGCTTCATCAATATGCACCAAAGTTTCTGAGCAAAAAACCTCATAATATACTGATCTCAAACCCTGATTCAGATCATTTTTATTTATTAAATATTTCAATCCAATTACACTCC
>OMLF01028276.1:0-11030 GCA_900302615.1 Holocentrus rufus
CTCTTCAACTCTGTCTAATTTAGTCACATTAAGCTGTCAACCACATCACGCCAAATAGCTCATAAATGGTGGATGAGCATTTGAATATTTTTATCTTTTCTCTTGAGCAATTTCGCTCAAATATCACGGCGCTCCGGCTAGAATATCACTCGTCTTTTGAAAATTCATATCATGGGCCCCTCTGCGAGGCGCAGGGTAGACCAAAACAGCGCACTGACACATTTGATAGTCACCCTCAGAGATCGAGTGCCTCTGTCTGTTATTAATGGCTGTTGTCAGCCCCCACATACAATAATTCTGCATGGCATTAATCTGAAGAGACACCGGGTCATTCTGGGTAATGCGTCTCTCTCTTTTTTTGGTCCATGTTGTTGCTCAGACTCACAGTAGACTGACATGGGCAGCACCTGGAGGACTGAGGCAGAACACTAAGCTATTGATTTCTGAATTAAGTTGACAGGTTACAAAGCACTCACTGAACTCGGAGCAAAATTGCTGTTTTTTGTTTTTTTTTTTGAGTTTAAAGGTACTTCTTATCTCTCAGTGTCATTCAAAGTCTTTAAAAACATCTTCGTCATCCTCACCGCCGCCGCACAATAAGATAAAGGCCGACACCAACTCTACCTGTACCTGTGCTGTCGTCATAGACCACCGTGACCGTCCTCCACTTGAAGAAGTGCACCAGGTCGAGGATGGCCCTGCTGAGGGAGGAGAAGTCGGGGTACAGGCTGACGTAGTAGGAGTCCCTGTTGTCTGACACCTGATGCTTCCACTTGGTCTGGATGTGGGGCACGCCCAGGGCATTGCAGATGGACTGGACCGCGTTGGCCGACGAGCTGTGCGAGGGGCCGAAGATGGCCGCCACCCCCAGGGAAAGCTGGTCACACGCTGGTACGAGAGAGAGAGAAAGACGTGTGGTCGGTCAGCGTAATGTGATTTTAATGTCACTAAATCAGGGGGGGTTCAAACTTTCTCATGTCCTGGATCCCCAAGTTGGTCTTTCATTAAGCCACAGAAACCCATTTAAGGTGATTTTTTTCCCCTTTTTAAGTATTAAGAGATTATTTTATTATTAGGTATTCAATGTTTAGAGGTCATACATGAACACTTACAAATATAGTCAAAGTGATCAGATTAAATCATAATGTTAAAATAGTCACTCATACATTTGTATCATAATAATAATTTATAGTGAATTAAATTAAACTATTTCTCATTTTGCTGAGGACCCATGAAAGCCCCTCAAGGACCCATTAAGGTCCTCAGCCCCCACACTGAAAACCACTGCACTAACTCACAATGTATTTGTTAAAGTCCAGACTACTCCCCCACAAACGCTTTGTCATGTAAAGTCAGTAACTAAAACCACAGAGACTCCATAATGACCACAACCTAATGATATGGTGTGGACAAAATGCAACACTCCCCTGGGCTAATTGGTGGCCTTCATGGAGGATTGGGCAGTGCAGACAATCTCAGACAGTGTTAATCTCAGAGAAGTACACTAAATTGACTTGCAGTTGCTTTCCCGTAATTGTCTAAAATCTCTGGAATGGTTCACTGCAGCTCTCCCATCCTGCAGTCTTAACAGTTCAAAACAAACTAATTATTTGCAAATTGACTTTTTTTTTTTTTTTACTTGCATTGCAAGTTTGCAGGATCATTTATATTCTGCATGAGCTGCATAATTGTTTTGCCTTTAAAAGCTGCTAATATCTTGTTTCGAAATCTCAACAATCTCATGGGTGCCGATGACAAAAGCATTCTCTTCCTCATTCCTTTTCCTCTTTTATTAATTCGTGAATAAACCGATTGAACCTGACAGGGGAAGCGCTATCTGACCCGGGTCTGATGAAGTCCCCTTAGCGAGATCTAACACGAAGGCAGAGCCCCTCCTCGCCCCGTCCGCCCACCCTTTCCTGACTCACCTTTCCTGGAGGCCTCAAAGCTGTCGAAGATGTTTATTCTCTGGATGTCATAGGTGAGTGTGGTGTTGGGGAGCAGGGTGCGGTTCCTGTTGATTGTGTTCAAGGCAAATTTAAAGGCTAGTTCCTCTGCTCCGGAGGGGCCGCTCTCAATGGATTCGAATATTCCCCCTGAGGGTCAGAAAGGAGAGAAAAACACAGCTCTTTAATAGCCACTTCTTCCTTGTGTAATTGCAATAGATTCCTCAGCACAGGTGACATTCAACTAGGGGGGCTGGATGATCGATATGATGCAGGAAATTACAGATCAAGCCGTGCTATCTTTTTTTTTTTTACACCTTAACATTTGCACTCTTGTACTCTTCTTCCACTTTATCCAGCCCGGATAAATGCTGACGTGAAATAGATTTACAGTGTGGATTAGGTGTGCTGGGACCGGGCTGATTTGCATTCTGCGGTAGTCATCTGTGTAATTAAAGGCAATTAGTTGGGTAGCGAGGTGAGTTCAGGGGTGGCTGCCCTTCTTTAACTCCCTCGCTCAGCCTTGACAGAAAGGTTCACGCCTCCATTTTGTCCCATTGATTTCAGTGACGTTCAAATGAGTGGAGAACAAGAATAGAAAGAAAGAAAAAAAAGGGGGGAGAAGAAGGTGAGTGAGGGGACGGAAGGAAGAGAAAGACAGTAAGAGGAGAACACGGAAAGTGGTAAGGAGAGAGGCAGGTAGAGAGAGGGGAACATGGGGAGTCGTTGATTTGAGTGGGCAGCCAATCAAGCTAAAAATGAAGATGAGATCAAATTCGCCATGAACAAAAAAGCACAGATTCTCAGCGAACGTCTCATCACAGCAAACGCCCTCCAAAGCGCAGTCTTCCCCTTTTATCTCTGCATCATCTTCCAGCAATGCTTCTTTGTTTATTTGTTTACTTGCAGTCTCGCGGAGGGGCATCCGTCGGTAGCATGCTGCGCCTCGCCCGCGAGATCTTGTTACCTTTCCGTTATGAAACTATCACACCTCATGATGCTCATTAATTGACAAAGTTGCAAAATAAACGCTTCGCCGAGAAGATAAATAATCCTGCGCTGATTCACTGCCACGCCGCGCAAGCCAGACGATGTAGTTACCGCTGCAATCTAAGGTGTTGTCAGCTTAAAACAACCCCCACCAGACTTGTTAATTATTTAGCACTGAACAAAAATGATTAAGGCTCCAGATGCTCCATCGATGCTGCTTAGAATCCCAAATGAAGGAGGAAGGGGCCAGTGTAAACATACCACGACCATGTGTCTTATTTACAGGTAATGCGTGGATGGAATTTAGCCGGATTATATTTACTCATGGCATGTCAGTGAAATATAATTTCTCTTTCCCCTGCAACATGCATGCACGGCACGTCTTCTTGTAATATGTACATCTCAAAAACTGACAGCATACATCCCGTCCTGCTTGTTCCCCGTCCACAAGTGTCAAGGCATGACAATCCATTTTTGAAAAGCAAGTTATTATCCCAGCTGCCTGTTCCCGGTTTAATTTGTAAGCGCTTCCTAGTTGGATCCCTGGACAAAAGTTTAATTCCTCTTGCTCAACGGTAAACTGGAGACATAATGTGATTATTTTTCATGTAGACGTGGTCAAATGCATCTCAAATGCATCTCTTCACAACAGGTTTTTAATATGTCTGAGCAGAATTTGCAATATTTATGCTGTTTTTCGCCGTGTTTTTGCTCTATCCATTTGCAGTCCAGCCAACCACGCCACATGTTAAAGTCAGATGTAAAGGAGTCAAACAGGAAGATAAAAGACTATTTGCACATCAGCCATTCGGGTGAGTGAAAGCAATGTTGAAGCTGCTGTAATATGATCTAGCATGTAGCGTGATGTGCGTTCACAAATCATATTTCTTTGTCAAACAGTTGAAACAGCTGTACGGTCGAGTAGATGCTTTCAACTTGAAAATAAACAAATACCGGAAAAAAAGAGAGGAAAAAAAAAAGCAAACCCGCATTCCAAAAACTAGTACACCTCTGAGGATGGGATAAATCCTGAGAAAGCTAGAAATCAAACTTAAAAGAGAATGTATGAGGAGAGGAAAAAAAAAAAGATGAAAGAGGGCTGAGAGCAGCTATGAGAAACACAGTCGGAGACAGAGGCAGGGTTTGGGAGTCCATCCACAGCTCCCGTCATCTCCGAGGGCCGAGTCAGCCTGACAAAATCCAAACTGAAAAAAAGATTTAAAGCCTGTTTATTGATTCAATTACATAGAACGGAGAAAAGTGGGACTGAGAGGGAGAAAAGTCAGAGAATGAAGAAGCACTGAGAAAGAGTAGAGAAAGAGGGCTGTACAATAATAGACATATCAGCTATAAATAGTGTCTGGCTGTGGCAGGGAGTGGCAGAGGAGGGAGAGGGTGCAGGAGGCCAGAGAAGATGTCACCAGCCTGGGGAAGTGAGCTTTATCACTGTCGCCATTGCACAGTAATGTGTTTTGTTTTCATTCTTTATTCTATAGTATTTCTGCTTCACTTAACGGCACAGCAGAAAATCGACTGTTCGCTTTGCTTTACATGGTGCAACTTCCATGCAATTGGTTGCAGGTTGCATTGCTGTTGCCATGTCAACAAACTCATATGGAACATTCTAAATGGTGATGCAACCAAATTTATATTTTTCATTGGATGACTTGCCAGGAAGTCCAAGATGCATGGAAGTGACGTTGCATTTCAGCTGCACCATGTAAAGCCAGCCTTTTAGTTTGTGGTTCTAAAACCAAGGGACAACACGTCATTGAGATTGAAATTGGCACCAAGTGTGGGATAATTCAGTGCGCTTGTAATTGTTCTGAATGTGTTTGCCACCTCCCTGTTTATGCCTTATTTAACGGGTTAGTACCCCAGCCAGATGTTACAATTATGAGTAATTTGTGTCTTGCTAACTAGCTCATAATTGATATATCAGATTGTATATTTTAAAGTTGCATGTGGCTAGAATTAGCATCGTTTCGTTAATGTTGGCTAACGACATCTCAGGGTTTATGCAAACTGTTGGACACACTCCTGATGTTTTGGAGACCGGTGACCAGAGACCAGACCAATGTGCACACTGGACTAAAACCACCGATCTGCATTATGTAAAGTGGATTTTGTTATATAGTTGAATCTCTGGCCTGTTCAAGTTCAAACAGCAGAGGTATAATGCTTTATAGTGGGATTGTCCACCCCGTCCCATTGACTTCAATATTAAAATGGTAAATGGACTGCATTTATATAGTGCTTTTCTACTCCACCGACTATGCTATAATTCACACAGTGATGGCGGAGGCTGCCATGCAAGGTGCCAACCTGCTCATCTGAAGCAGTTAGAGATTCTTCTTGCTCAAGGACACTTCAACACGTTCTCTGGAGGAGGCAGGGATTGAACCAGGAACCTTCCTATTACTAGACAGCCTGCTCTACCTCCTGAGCCATGCCGCCCCATTTATTTTATAATAGTGTCAAAGTCTTGCATAATGAGAGACAAGCTCAAACTCAAAAAGGTGCCGGTACACGGTTTGTGCCTCGGCCCGCCATTCCACTCAGTGACCCACTGTAATGAGGTTATGACTGGCTGGTCTTACTGCTGTACACTAATGTGATTATAACATGTCCATGTGCATGGCATTTCATTTACCAAAATTAATCTTCAAAGAACAGATACCCGAGAATCACCATAAAAGATCACAGAGATGATGTTGGTCTGACCTAATAGATGATTATTACACGGTTGCCCTGAGAGAGCAGACTGAGCTGTGTTGCCCTGCTCAATGAGTCTGAAAATGAGCACGAGGGAATTAACGTATGCTCATAAGAGTTCATAAGCACGCCGTATGGCTTAGATGGACTGGCTGCAAAGAAATCATTCACCTTGTAGGATACTGAATTTGAATACTGCAAGTTCATGCAGGGTTTTGTTCTACAGTGAGTTAAACACTGAAAAAAAATCCATCTCAACATATTCTTGTTTCTCTCATAACAAGTGAAAAAATCTGCCAGGGGGTTGATAATCCCACTTGTTTCCAATGCTGATCAACTTGTTTCCAGAACGTTCTGGAATCAAGTGTCATTTTCGTGATACCAGTTGGCCGATCTGCCTTATTCTGCCTTGTTTCAACATATTTATACTTACAAGTTCCAGAGAAAAGTGAAACTGCATCAGAAACAAGTGAGATTATCCCGCCACACTGGCAGATTTTTGCTGAAAATTGCTGAAAAGACTGAAAATTTCTTCCTGGGACATGAAGCATTTTGAACATGCATCAGTGTGGCTTTATCGAAGCACCACAGCCACTCTCACACTTGCGTTTTCAACCTGGGGTGGCCAGGTTTCAAATACTTTTTGAACAAATTCAGCACTGCTTGGGACATTGGTCGAAATTTTTCACCCTGAGGGAAAAAAAAAGCCAAAACCAGTGTGAAAACTACAGGATGGAGCCTGGGCTGGCTGCATTTGGAGGACCAGTTCTCAATAGCTTACGTTACCATGACAACAAATAAACCGGTATCATTCTGCCGCGATAACTGTAAATAAAATAAGTAAAATATGTTACGAACAATTCGGTCTGACAATGAAATTTGCCAAATGATAAATATTTGGAGAAGCAAAACTAGGACAGGCTTTTTACCGGTGTGATATATCGTTTTTTTCTGTTACTATGGTGACACTGTTGTCAGTGCTAACCTAGATATTATGTTTGTGAAATTCTTTAAAAAAAATGTGTGTCTCTTCAACCCGTGTTTAAAATAATAAGTGTGAAAACACCTTCTCTGATCCCTGGAGTGAGTGTAAACCTACGTGTGAGCGATTAAAACAAAATGTGAAAAGATGCAGAGTTGAACTCAGGGGTGAGCCGCCCCGGTGTCACGCTGGGGGTGAGATATGTGTGTGCGAATGTGCCTTAAATGGCGTCGAGAGCAGCAACAAGTTTGTATGTAAACTTGTATGTAAAAGGATTTTCAGTGGCCTCGCTGATTCGGCCATTGTGGATTTGCAGGAACGGGAGCAGCGGGAGGCTTCTTTTAAACAGCAGGGGAAGCAGCAGGAGGAGCTTGAGTCTGGCGCAGGTTTTGGCAACAAACTTTAGAGAGGAGGCAAGGGCTGAAAACAGCAACATGGGCTGATTTGCATGAGTTGGTATCGTTTTATATCATTATGTCTCCAAAATTCTCCACAAAGCGCACTTTAGTTTCAAGATTGTTAAAAGGTTCTGAAATTGCACAGTGCAGGTTTAAGACTTGATCAGGTTATAATGTTAATTTTAAGCCCTTTTCTTCTTCCATCCGTCTATCCTTCCCTCTACTACAACACGGTCTTGTGGTCTGACTGATTGCAGGTGCATGAGTAACAGCTGAAATAATCAGTGTGTGTGAATTATGGAGCCCCCATCATCGGGACCAGTGTGAATTATGGAGCAAATGAAAGCTGTGAGTGAGTTATGGGCTGGATAATCACTATGAGGAGAAAACAGCCCTGCTGATCTGAGTGTCTGTAAGTGCGTGTGTGCGTGTGTGTGTGTGTGTGTGTGATTGAGCAGAAAGTGAAAATGAAAAGTGCAGCGTGGGAGGTTGGGTCCTTTATGCAAATTCCCCTCGCTTTTAATGTTTATTCACCACTGATCGTGTGCATTCTGAATTGAGCATTATACAGTAACTTGGTCAGCAACTTAATTTCCTACAGAGATGAAATCGGTTCAAAATAAGTGCACCAGTTGATGATTGTGACACTTCCTTTAAACAGAAATAATGTCTTTATGCAGCAATGCAAAAAGCAAACCTTTATATATTATAACTTCAAATTCAAACACACAGAAGGTGTGAAAAATATGAATCTGTTACGATGAGGTGTATTTCCACTGAATATAGAGTAAAAATATACATGTTATATTAATGGTAATTTTTCATTCGATATGCGTGCCAGCAGGGAATAGCTCTTCCAGGAGAAACTAAGTGAAGGGTTAATTACTGGACTATGAACAAAAACACAATTAGCTCTATCCACTCAAGGATCCACTTGTAGCAAGAGAGATGGGAGTCAGATATGTTGCCATGGCGACTCATGCATCTATGCTATGGCTGAGAGGCATCGGCAGTTTCGGAATCTGAGCAGCTGATTGGTGGACGGAGGGCGCTGTGATAGTGCGGACGGTCTGTTTCTGTGACTAATGACCAGCCGTACAGCTGCAGGATGGCGGTGGGCTGCAGGGTGGGTGCCATGGCAACAGCCAGCCGAGCAACCCTGTCGTGTCGCTAGGGCAGGTGGCCGTCAGGTACACGCACGCAGCCACCCAGTTACGCTGCAAGGCCTCCACCCGAAGCGCCCCACCCCCGTCCTGTTTTTCTGTCTCCCTCCCTCTCCTTGAACTGGCATGAGGAGCCATTAGAGGTGAGGAACGGCCAGCGGTGATGGAAATGCTCCGTAAATATCCCCGAAATTCCCGATGGGAGCGCTCCCTGACATGTTTGGTGGTGAATGGGACATGATGCATGATGGCCTGCAGAGAGGCGCCGCCCCCGGTCATTAATCTGAGGCTCCCCTTGTGGTGGACTGACCTTCCTGCACTGAGCCTGGGCCAATCCTCGCTCTGCCTGCAAAATCCTCAAGGACCTGACCCAGGCATCTGATACATCAACTGACCAGCACGCCAGCCAGGGCTACGATAACACACAAACAAGCCAGAATGAATTCATAAATGAAGTCTGTGCAAGATCCACTTAAGATAAAGATGGAGAATTGATATTGTAGATTAGAACAGAGATTGACGGAGGGGAATTTGATTGTCATGCAGCGTGAAAGCTGAAGCAGTAAAAAGGTGTCACATTACAAGCCTGCACAATCAATTCAAAATACAAATCAGATAACAACATTTAAGGGCCGATCAATGCATCCATCCATCAAGCAATCAATCAATAAATTCAATCAATCACTTTGTGTGTTGGACAGTTATTAATGTGAGTGAAAATGTGTGAAAGCGGCTTATTACGAGAACATCTGTGCAGCAGCTACTTAGACGACCAGACTTGTTGTTTGTGGTTTCCTCAGAATAGAATCGCTCGAAATTCCTGTCACTCTAAAGCCTCTTGACAGTGGACTGGAGTGTCACCTGCCAACACTGGACGTTAAGCCTCAGGCTGACTCATACACACTTGTACATACACATGTGCACGCGCGCACACACACACACACACATACATGCATACATACCCACACATACACCCGCGAGACACACACACCAATGCACACATGCAGATTGAGCCTAAACAAGCTTGTCAGGTAAGAGACAACTGAGCCTGATGTGAAGATTTAAAGGAACATGTCACCCAAAATTTTTGTCATATTCTACTCATCCCCATGCCTGCTGAAACACAAAAGAAGTATCTCTGTTCATACAATAAACAAGGATGTAGCTAATGAAACTTTGTAGCAGCCTTCTTCAAAGCAATACTGCTTTAGTTGAGAAAGACGAGTGAAAAAGGAAAAAATGTTTACAAAATGACTCCATACATCCGTACAACATGATCAGGATGTGATCGTTTGAAGCCAAACGATCACATCCTGAATGGAAAAGATGTTTATACTAAGGCTGTCAAAATAAACAGTAGTATAAATAATAAATAATATTGATATTGATATGATTGTTTGCAATTAATTTGATTAATTAAGCATATCATGTAATTAAATCTATTACATTTTTCAGCGATTGACAGCCCTAATTTGTTGTTATTTAGAGCAAATCTTCACATCCTCATGTTTATACCTTTGATAGCAAAACAGTTCTTGCTGATGCACAATGAAGCCTCATGTTAACACGTACTGTTCCGATTCTTGATAACAGTGTAAGTATGGTGGTATTCGGCTTCAAAATACTTCAAATAATTTTGTTACCTTTTTCTCCCTTTTTGGAACGGTAAAAGCGCTGCCCTATTATCTTCAATTATTTTGTGGAAGACTGCTGCAGAACTGCACCAGCTTCTTCCCTGTGTGTTGCACAGACAGAGATGCTTCACCTCGGTCTCGGCTGCCACGGGGGTAAGTAGATAATGACAAAGTTTTCTTTTTTGGGCGAATTGTTCCTTTAAGAGCTACGCTTGCGGTGTTCAGACACACATAAATTCAGAAACACTCGAGGTAATCATTAGCTGCATGGTTGCAAAGATCAATCTCATCAATCTCCTATAATGAGCACACAAGCACAGTTCTTCAGTGAAATGTATGCCACCAACTCTGACCCGTCTCCAAGTGGCAAACCAGTGAGCACGTAACATATATTAATACTGAGAACTGGCAACAGATGTGCAAATTTACCAGGCTCTCTATCCATAATGATGTGTCAGGCTCTCTCCTCAGAATGTGTGCTAATTTGCAAGGACGTTGTGGATGTGCTAAACTACCAGTTGACATTTTGTGTGCTCATTTGTCAAGCAGGGGCCCCTTTTGGTTCTAATTGCGCCAAACTGTAAGTACGCTTCCACAGGCCTTGAATTGCTTAAGTCCCAAATGACTTGTGTCGCCTCGCCTTTGCCTGCCTCTCCACTGCTCTCAAATTGCTAATGCAACTGAAAAGAAATACTACAGTGGGAATAAGATGTATAAGTACTGAGCACTTGCACACACGCACGCACAGGCCCACACACACACTCTCACACACACACATTCCACAGAACTACAGGCCCGTTTGTGAGATTAGAAGAGCTACTTACAGAAGCAAAGGAACAAAGTTGGAGTCAACTACTATGATGTTTTTGAGTATCATCATCATATTTTTCAAAATGACATGACCTATGAGCAACACGGCCTCGTTTTTGTTTTTTTGTTACTCACACACACACACACACACACACACACACACATATATAAAGCCATACACGATGACTAGTTATTGTGTGTTTCTTCTGTGAGCTGTGGGAAAAACCTGGACAGCATGTACTGTACATGTGGTACGTTTTGTTTTTGTACACTACAATGGAAGAAAAAAGAAAAGTTTATATGCACTCACAAAATTTTTGCTCTTTCTTATGTAGCAAAGTGGAAAATATAAAAATATAAGAGCCATAAAAGCCAACTATAAAAAGGTCTCA
>OMLF01028277.1:14244-26107 GCA_900302615.1 Holocentrus rufus
GCCTAGGCCTCGGCGCCCAGGGCATCCCGGAGGTGGTGGTCTCGCCCCCCGAGGACGACGACCCGGCGGCTTCTGCGGAGGAAGAGGGGGCCCCGCCGCACCTCGACCGGCGAGCGTCGTCGGCATCCCAGGGCCTCCAGCTGCTGCCCTTAGAAGGCAAATATCTGTGTAGCCTGCCAGTGTGAGTCACGGCTTGAACAGAGAACACTAGCACTAGCATGCGGGCTCTGCTCCCCGTTGCCTTCCTACCCTCCAAACCCCTGCGGCCATCTCATCAATAACCCACAGCAAGGCTCACTCACCAAGACGCTCTTCCCACTGTATTTACCCACAAACTTGTCGATACCACTCTTTCCTCTGCCTTCTTTCTTCCACCTCACTTTTCTCTATCTTTCTATCCATTCTTCCCTCTGCTGTATATCTCTGGTTCTCTGCCTGTCTTCTCCACCACTCCTTCCCATTCACACTTCTCTCTCTCTCTGTCTCTGTCTCCCCCACACATGTTCATCAGTCCGTCCCCTCCTCAACGTGTGCGCCTTGCTTGGCCCTGTCCCTCCTCACACCTCACTCAGCGTGGTCGCATGGCGGTTGGCCAAAACGCTTTAGTTTGTCTGTTATCTGTCTGCCATATTGTGATTCGGTATTCCAATGCAAACTTCACCGATCTACCCCAACCTCTTTCTTCTCGGTTGAGAAGATCTCCCATACAAGATTATTTTCCCACACAGATTTCCTGCATGCCCTGTCTGGCCCGGTGTGTATTATAGAAACTGTGGAAAACCAAGCCTTAAATTCTCCCAGGTTTAATGTGTTTTATCTCTGTGACTGTCCCATTTTTTGAATACACACGGATTTAAAACGTCATGCAACCTTGTGCTTTTCCCATTGCATCATTTTGGCATGTATCATCTTCCTCCTCCTCAATTCCTAAGTATAAACACTGGGTTGCCTGAGAGTCTTTTACCCCATTAAGAGTGTAGTGAGGGCAGTTTGCGCCAGCAGCTTGGCTAAATATAAGCCTGGGAGGAGGGTAGCTGTGTTGGCACGTACTATCATCCTGGCATCTACAGTGACTTTTTGTTCTTCCCGAACACAGTCTTGTGCTCTTTATTTATAGCCTGTGAATGTGTGTGTGTGTGTGTGTATGGTTGGGTGAGTGGGTGTCTCACTCTTGGCATATCCGCACTCAAAGAATGGGTCATGAGAACCAGCGACCACCGGGTTGGAGTTGAAACTGAAAGGTTGGGGCGGTCTTATTACGGATGAGGAGCGTCTCACAGACAAACAAATGTACAGTATTTTCCAAGAGGAAAACATCTTCACAGTCGGTTGGTTATTCAGAAGGGGATTAGCCCCACCGGGCCTTCTTTGTGGCAGTTTATGAATTGGAACAGTGCTCTTTATGAAGTGCGAATTCTTTCTGGTGTACGCTGAAATATAATCTCATCACATAACCTGCTCTGACTGTGGAACAGGACAGAGACATTGCACTAGACAATGAAATGCCCTAAATGTGTCATATACAGTAAGTTGTCTGATGAATGCAATCTGGTTACAATCTGGCTCTTGGGCTATAAATAATTGAAGTCCACTATTGCACTGTGATTGATTTTGTTCCTGTGACATGCAGCTGTTTACAATTATAACTGGAGTGGTATCGATTCAGCAGTGTTCGTCTTCAATCACAGGCTATTTATGCATATACATTCTATATTTACACTCTGTGTTCGCTGAAATATTCAGGGAGTGTATCTTTTAAAATTGTACTCTGGCTTCATGTTACTGTTGGGGCTCTTCAAGACTAAATAGCTCTGCCCTTCATTAAATGTTTACTGAAGAACTGGTTTCAAGAAGCGGGGTCATATTTGAATTCAGGCCCATAGTAACATACAGTAGCTCTGCCATCGTATGAAACCCTTGAATGTATTTGACTGCTTGAAATCCCTTTCAGTCTTTATACAGCGTCTGCTAAGTTGTAGAAAGAACTTCAGATTACCACTAGACTCGTCTTAGTACCTTGACAACATAGCAAAGTAGCACATGACAACTCTTAGCCTTAAAGATAAAGCCGCATGATCACATTTCATCGCTTCGGTCTCATCTTTTTATTACAAAAGCCCCGTGCTGCCAGTCCCAAGTAGGAGTCAGTGGATATATATAAATTTTGTTTATTTATTTTACTCTTTGTTTGCATATGAAAGCGGCAGCGCTGTGACGCCACTGTTTAAAAAGCTGGTATGGGTGAGCATTCCAGGGCTTAATCTTGCTGAATGAAGTGTGTTGGCGGATGCAACCTAAGCTAATCCCCCCCTTATTCCAAGAGGCTTTGTTGGGAATGTGAGCGATTGCGCTCCCGTTCACCAGTCACAGCTACCCACCATCCACCGGGGTTACTCGCGGGTACAGGTAAAGGGGGGGGATGGATCACATGGTTTTGGAAAATCGATGACGTTTCGTTGTGATTTGGGGTGCAACTGGGATGAGACATTTGAAGGGACGAATGAGGCTGTGGGACATTATGCATTTATTTTTTATGACTTTTGGTTGATTACTTCTTGATACAGAAATGGGGAAAATAATGAAAACAAGATAAAGCAAAAGTAGTATTACTTCAGAATTGTAGAGAGGAGCGCGCGGCTGCTGTTCTTTGATTTGAATACATTATGCCCCCATTTCATCTCCATTCTAATGTCGCCTCAAGTGCTAGCGTTTCCTGTCTCTCCTGTATGGCTCACATCACGTAGGCCGTGTTGAAGTGCACGGCCCGTCAGGCTTGTGCATAGCCTCAACACTTCAACACTGAAGGCCGAGGAAGGCGCAGCCATGCATTTTCAACACCTTTACTCACCTTTATCTCAGGGATTACGTGAATTTGAGCGAAGCGGGTCTGACTTCGGCTCCAGAATAATGAGCTCAACAGATGGGGAGAGATCGACAGCAGAGCTTTGCAAAACACGCCGCCACCCATGCGAAGACCCATCGCAGTCTCACGGCTTTATACAAAATCATCAAGCAGTGGTTGCCATGGAAGCAGACAATAATCCTTGTAACTAGAGAAAAGAAGAGTTCTGTGTGGATTCATCTCATTTAAATGTTAAAATACGTGGTAAATTTCATTTGATGGATTTGAACTCAGAGCTTATAACTTTGCATGCTTGAGACGCCCATTTTTAAATTCACCATAAAATTCCCAAGTCACTACCTTTTTGTTGATGTCACTATTGACATGTTACGTCACCAACACAGAACACGAATATCACACTGCAAAGACTCCATTAATTTTGACCAACAGCACACAGCAAGCCCAAAAGTTAAAATCTTGTCTAATCTGTGGCGATGCATCGCAAGCCTTTTTGCACGTTAATGTGCACCAGCGTGTAATTTCACAAAATCACATATTAACGCTTTACTTTGCCGCAAAGAATTCCACAAATCTTTGCTTGTTGATCGTGAAATATAAAATGCTTGCCTCCCCTTTGTTGAGCCCATAAAATTAAGTAGTCACAGATCACAGATTGAGATATCTTAAAGAAAAAGCAGATTTTTTTTTTTGCTGTATTTTAAAGTTGCAATTAAGTAAAGAGAAGAAAGAAATGGCATTTCATGGTTAACTGAACGCCCGTTCTCACCAGGTTTGTATCGCTCGCCATCCTCAGCTACTAACGCTACTGACAGTCTCCACCGCTGTCTTCACCCCTCCTCCTCTTCCCCTGTCCCCGTCTAGGACCGCTGGTGTCCCCGAACTCTGTCCCCAACAACCTGGACGGTAACAAGTCGGCGGAGAGGAGGCCATCCAAAGCAGGGGTCAGTAGAGAAAGCAGCAGTGTCGACTTCAGCAAGGTAACCCAACCACAGTACTGAGCACAGAAACAACATCATGGTGGAAGGGTCCATGACTTCTGCAGACATTTCAGTGGCCTGTGTTGTAAAACCGCCTCTAGGAGCGCCATCATCCCACACCCCTTTGGCCTTTTACCGCTGGGCTAAACAAGCGGCGTCTGGTCCAACCGAAGTGGATCAGGAATTGATCCTTAAAATAAAAGTCTCATTTAGTTCCGTAGCTGTGTTTGGTTTGGAAAACTCGTCCCTTGCATGGCCTCCATCCATCTTGCCATTTCACAGTCGCTTCATCCATGAAATGAAAGTGCTGGTGGCCATAAGTAGTGTAATTATAAAAATTATTTATCTTTGCTGTCAGCCCTCTTCTTGAATCCTCTGACTCACAGACGCAAGAGCTTGTTTTTTTGGTATTTCTGCCAAAAGATGCAGAAATTGTTGCCATCCTCTGCTCTGTATTTAGCATTTCACAGCAAACATGTCAAGAAATGCATCACAAAGATGGACAATCTTTGCTCAGTACTTTGTAGTGTTTTATTTGTAGCTACTAACTTTCCTCGTATTAGTCTAGATCCTAGCTGCCATCCGTAGCATTCCTGCTTCCTAATATCCAAGCTGCATGTCTCTGTCCCTCTTTGGCTCTTCTTCCGGCTCTTCATCTGTCTAAATTTCTTTCATTTCTTGCCTTGCTTTCTCTGTCTCTTCCCTCTCTCTGTCTCTGTTAATCCAAATCTCTAAATCCTCTTTTATTTGTTCCGTTGGTTTCAGGTGGACATGAATTTCATGAAGAAGATCCCCCCGGGTGCCGAGGCCTCCAACGTGCTGGTAGGGGAAGTGGACTTCCTGGAGAAGCCCATAATTGCCTTTGTGCGATTGTCCCCTGCTGTCCTTATCACTGGCCTCACTGAGGTGCCTGTGCCCACCAGGTACAAAAATCCATTCGGTTTTCTTCCAGAGATCTGATACCCACGGTTTCATACAGTGACAGTGTTATTACCCGCTCTTTGTAATAGTCTTTGAAGTGTCTAGCAGCAACAATTGAAAGCGAATTGTCAGAAATTAATTTGTCATCTAAAAGGAAGGAAGATAATACTTCTGATATATAAAGCAGGCCCACAAAACACTCAAATCTGCAGCCGCAAAATCAGCACACACACCATGGAAGGCTCTGTGTGTGTGGCTCTAAAGAAAAAACAAATTGGAACCAATTTGAGCGTAATTTTGGTCCCTATGTGTGCTTCCCCATTTGACTGTGTTGCATTATGCAACGTTTAAAAGAAAGATCAAGCTAAAAAGGACACACTTTGCACAAATTTGCTTAAGTAAGGTCGCTTAGGTACCTCTGGGTTTTAAAGAGTAGGAAATTATGGGTGGACTGTAGAATGCCTGCTGGTGCGTTTGATAATAAATTGATTTTTTTTTTGCATGTTGCACTGGATTATTTGTAAGAGTTAACTTTGCATTCAAGTCTTGTCCTTAAATGACCTCAGACTCAAATCAGATTCAGGATTAGTGACTCGTGAATGAGTGTCTTGATTGAAGCATTAACAGGTTGTGCTGACTGTGATGTGTCTCATCACTTACATGGACAACCACAGACGCAACACACTTGTACACTTAATATTTTGTGTTTTATGTGTTTTAGATTTGTGTACTGTATGGATTATGTTTTCATGGGTCTGTCATTTCTGTATCTGACTGCAAATCGAATTTCCCATCCAGGGCAATAAAGTTGAAAATTGAAAGGAGAGTGATATAAAACCAAATGCACAATCGCAAACATATTCATGAGGTGTTCATGTTTAAGACCAATTATAGTTTTTAAAAAGAACTTTCATTGTTTTTTTGTTTTTTTTTTCTTTCCCATTTGCATGGTAATGTTATTTCATAAGTGATTATTTGCACTTATTGTTTCTGTCTGTAGCTTCATTTAGGTTGCATTATCATTTTAATTAACTGGTGCCTGATACTTGATTATAGCTAAATAAGACACAAGCTGGATGTAAATTGGCTGTAAATTAAAAAATGACTTGGTTTAAGTAGATCATCTTGGGCTTCATCCATACTCGTGATTAAGTCATGAGACTTTACTTACTTAGTCGTATTCTGGGCCTCATTTCACAAGTCATCTGTGTCGTGAGATGCCTATTTGCTGACATCAGTGACATACTCACACACTCAGCCGTGCAGCATCTACATCAGGGCGCCGGTGAATGGTGCTTTGTGTCTGATGGTCCATTATATTTATTGATGCCGTGACCTGTTGTCCTTTATGACCGTCTTTAATAGATTAGTACATCGTTCTTTTCACCTCTGTATGAAAGCTCAGACTGGATTATGGCACAAGTGATTTTTACATCACATACTAGGAATTAATGAACTGTAAAGTTATATTTTTAAGGATGAGGTTTTTGCAGAATGCATTTATTATCGTATTATAGTAGTATTTTATAATAGAGCCCTTTATATGTCCTTGCAGTCATATTGTGAGTCTATCCACTGTATAAAATCAGTGATTTCCCTCATTCATTCTCTGCATGTAAGCACAGACCTCTTTTAGTGCTTACATTTTTCATTAGTGCTGTCTTATGCATTCTGTACTACTGTAAAATCTCTATTTATTCCATTTGAATAAACTCTGTGTACTGGAGGAGGACCTGGCAAGTTGCCCATGTCCCACCTCTGTAAGATAAGTGCAGATTAGTATCATGCTTAATGTTGTTTGTGGTCTATTACATGATATCATCTACTTCAAAGGTTTCTGTTCCTGCTCTTGGGTCCTCATGGTAAAGGGCCCCAGTACCATGAGATTGGCAGATCCATGGCCACACTCATGACAGATGAGGTGAGAGAAAGATTGATTTGCTTCATCGCCCTCTCGTTAAACATTTGGTGAATTTACCCTTGCCATGAACACTTGTAGAGACATGAGATCATGTTCATCGTGCCCTTTAGATTTTCCACGATGTGGCGTATAAGGCCAAAGATCGAACGGATCTACTCTCGGGGATAGACGAGTTCCTGGATCAGGTGACTGTCCTGCCGCCTGGAGAGTGGGACCCCACGATCCGGATCGAGCCCCCTAAGAATGTCCCATCTCAGGTGAGGGTCTCCTATTCTCATAGATTATGCATTCTTATCTGATAATACTCAATAAGTCACTGTTGTAAACGTGCTCCATACTAAATTCTACAGGCCTGTCAAAATCACTCAAACATACAGAAATCTGCCCTGTTGGCTTTAGTGCAAAGATATTTCAACAACCTGCATAGTAACACATTGTGGAGGAATTGAGTTTGGTTGCAGCGAATGAGTGTCTTATGGTTTAATTTTTATTTTATCTATGTATTGATTAATCAATTAATTTTTTAGTCTTTTAAGTGTCCAAAATAATGCCAAATGCTCTTTGCCTTCCTTATTCTGACCAGCATCTGCAAAACTCCAAAGTATGAATTTTATAATGAATGAAGAAAAATAAGCAAATCTTAGTTATTTTAATGTGCTACAATCAGGAAATGTTGGAAAAGGTTGTTTTTTTCCCATTAAATGAATTTTTGAAATTGTAGTTGATTAATTTTCTGTCCATCAACCAATTGTTTAATTGACTAATAATTTTGGCACTAGAATGGAGAGTGAGGCTACAGCTCAGACCGCTAAAGGTTTTCATCATGTGAAGTGATTGACACGATTCACCACTGTCACCACGAGGCAGTTTCTCATGACACTTGATGTACCAGTATAACCACACTGAGAGTGCCACCTGATGGAGACAGAGCATCATGACAGCACTGTGATGAAGGTAATGTCCTGTGACCCGCAGCTGAAGAGGAAGAGGCCGTCCCAGCCCAACGGCACCGCGTCTCCAGCCGGGGAGCTGGAGAAGGAGGAGGACCAACATGGAGGACCTGAGCTGCAGAGGACCGGCAGGTGAGCACACGACCACTTCCTGGTGCAGCATGAGCTGAAAGAGACTTGAAATGATAATGCTTTAAAATAAGGTCTTTGGATCAGTACTGTCCAAGTGTAATGCGAAGGTAAGTATGCTGGCAGAAATATTTGCTAATTAAAGCATTAATTGGCTTGAATAATGATTTTTTCAGCGTTCAACTGGTCATGTTTAATATATAGTTATTATGGCAGCTCAAGTGCCTCTTGTTAGCAAAGCCCAGCAGGCTAAAGACACCTAAGAGACCGAGGACCTCACTCCATCCCCTTTAATTATTAAGACTGCTTTCTTCTTTTTATAGCAATAGACATTATTTATTCTTGCTAGAAACCACATCACAAGTAATATTTTTATGATTTTGCTCAAAATATGAAGCATTAGGGTTTGTCATGTAATCAGAAAGTGTGCAGAAAAAGCTAATTTATTTCAGGTTTTGTGTTCTGTCTATAAAGTTCATTGCATATTTTGAATATATATCTTGTATTTATGAAAATCTATAAAATGCAATTTTATAGCCAATGCAATTTTACAATGCTTACAATTGTCTGATATATGCTGTATTAAGTTTTAGTCCAATGCATCACCATATAGGCCTTCCCATTTAAGATATTAATTTCAACAGTTTGTGTGCTGCACTCTCTGAACCACAGATGCTGATATTTATAGATTGTCACACTGAGCGCTTGAGCATTGGCCACACTGTGAGTACAAAGTGTTTATTTGAGACCTGAGACAGGAACAGACACACACAAACTCTGCACACATAAACATCTGACTGGGGGGCACTGCATTATTTACAGATTCACTCTCCTTTTCACCACTGCTATAAAAGGCACACGCAGGCAGGAAGCTGGGAGGGCACAGTGGAATAAATGTGCAAGGAGCTTTTGTAAAGAAAGCAAATCCTTAACAGACACGGGGACTGTACAAAAGAGACGGAGGGGAATGTGTTGGAAGGCTAAAGAGGTCGTTCCATTAGTGAGGGGGGGAAAAGAAAGCGAGAAAGTGGAAGGAAGCACAGCAGAACAATAGGACAGGTGTCAGAGAAAGCAGGGGAAGATGTATAAGGTGAGAAATGGATTTAGAAAAATAGCATCCCGCAGAGACAGATGGAAGAGACGCTGAAATAGAGAGAAAAAAGTTGGGAAAGTGACAAAAGCACGTGTGTATAAAGATAAAATCACTGCATGTCTCAATAAATTGGATTGTGACAGGAAGCTGAGAGTGCCAGCTAGGTTGGATATGGAGTGAAGAGGATACACACATTTGCAAGTTCACACACCTGTACATATGTACATACATACTGCTCACCAGGTACAGTCGTACACGAGAGGGATTCTTCTACACACACACGCATGCACACAAACACACACAAGCTAGCTGTGCACGAGGCTGGTGTGGGAGTTGTAGATACAGGGTGTAAATAGATAAACCTGAATCTGGGTTGGTGCACAGGCCCGAGCAGAGGCCCGTCTCGCACGTCGAGATTAGTGGGTTAGCGATCTAAGTTTGGACGTAACCATGTGGGTTTTTCTCACGCCGGTGGCTCACTTTCAAGCTGGGTACGTCGCCATGGCAACTTAGGCTGCACAAGCACCGCAAACCTGCTCCAGAGCAGGTTATGATAAGGATACCAGATCCAAATGTGATAAGCCTTGTCACGAATTCACTCTGGAAAAATGGCTCTCCCACTTCTAGAGAATCCCATGGATTTTCCAAAATAGCATTTAATGCAACAAATCCATTTGAAAAACATTTTCAAAAATAAACAAACTCTTTCCATTCAATTGAATGTGACAATAAAACGGAGTATGCAGGGGAGTACTGATGAATCAACAAATGCAAGACCAAAACCAAGAAGCCCAAGATTTAATTATATAGTAAATATTTGTTATTTTTTCAGGCCATTTGCCCACTTGGGTCGTTAAAGAGGCCTTTTATCAAATTTTTCCATCAGTTCAACCTTTCAGGATCACAGAAGGTCAAAGGTCATGTGACCAGTAGAAAGGTTATTTTATGTTTTATAGTAACCATATGCATATCTCTTACCAATTCACTGATATGGCCATTATAAAGATTCGCTGTGTACTAGCACTGGGACAAAACTTTAACTTTACTCTGGTTTGATACAAATTGGATCAAAACTGTTTTTGAGTTATGCTGTATACACACACACACACACACATACACACACACAAATATACACACAGATTGAACAGGAATGAAAACAATACCCTCGCTTGCATCACCGCAGGCGCTTGTAAGAGATGAATAAAATCTACTGCTGCATATTAAGTGTGCAGTAATTCTCTTGTATGATTCATTAGTGTGATTGGTCTAATAGATTGTACCGTTACTCCATCACCACAGCAGGAGTTGGACTTTGTGAATTGAAAATCTTTACACAGCTTCAATGAAAAGTGTACATACTGTGCCTTAATGATGGGGCATTATTAATCACATTTACACAGGCATTTACACTGTGTGCAGTTTTCCTGCAGCAACCTTCCTCTAGCCGTGGACTATGAATGTTAGTAACCCATTTCTTTCCATACTTGACATGTTTCCTCTATTTCCTTTTCCTTGCTCAAACCTATTACCACCTAATTTTCCTAGAAGAATCAGTGGTTTTATTTTATCTTAAATACAACACCCTGAGTCTGTTTCTTTTTTGCATGCAGCTGTTTATTTGTTACAAAAACTACCACCTCTATATGCACTCTTCTAGCTGGATTGCAACATTGTGGGTTTCCAAAGAGAGTTCATAACTATGGGAGGCCGCTGGGTCAACAACAGTCATACTTGTCAACACGACCATTTATTATCTCTTCATACAATATAAAAATATCTCGCAGCATCACTTGTCACGTGTCATCACATCCTCAAGCACTTCCGCCCGTGATGCATTTCTTTATGTAGTGTGAACCTGTGGTATATAAGCACGGTAAATCATCACTTGCCTTTAATATAACATAATTTTGTAACATGCTTCAAAATACAAATAGGTGCTTAAATGCTGAGTGCTTTAAGAAATGCAAATATAAAGAACATCATAACCATCCTCATGAGACCAGTTATTCATGATTCCCACTGTTGGGTTTAACCTGACTGTGCTGAACTTGCAGTGTAAGGCAGGTCCCAGGTCTGCAGTTAGAAAAAGGCTGACATTAAAGATACTGCAAGTTCACACTGAAATATGTATGTGCTAACTATATTGCCTCTGAGTTGAGTACCACACAAAGTGACATAAACCACGTGTGCCCTTATCATTGCCATGGTGATGTTAGTATGATGTTTTTTTTTTCAGTCCTGTTTGAATTTTTAAACCCGAAGCTCACTACCGCTCCTCTCTCAGGATATTTGGCGGTCTGATCATGGACATCAAGCGGAAGGCCCCGTTCTACTGGAGCGACATCAGGGACTCCTTCAGTCTGCAGTGTCTGGCCTCCATCCTCTTCCTGTACTGCGCCTGCATGTCCCCTGTCATCACCTTCGGAGGCCTGCTCGGCGAGGCCACCAAGGGCAACATAGTGAGTGGGACAGACTCCTCAACTGTGTCAACTGTGTGTTTCTGTGTGAATGAAACCTCTAACTCCTCACAGTGTCAGTCTCTACACACTGAGCTACACAAGACCAAGTACTGTCTGTCGTGTGAGTATATGAACTCTTTTTGTGCATGGCATACTGATGTAAATACATATCCAAGTAATCTGTTAACCACGAACAATTGGCATAAAAATCATCTAGTGTTTCTTACAGAGCTCATATGGTAACGAAAGAGCTGGAAAATCTAGGTAAAACCCAGTAAATGTCAAGATACAATTTCCAGGCCCTGAAAAATTATGAAAAAGTTTTGGAAAAGCCATAAAAATCTGACAAAAGCAGCATCAACCCTGTTAGAGACTGATTGACCACTTAAAAAAATAGCAGAGAGGAAACCATTGTGCAGGCACTTTGAGATTTGCGTGTATTTATGTAAAATTTTATTCTCACCCAAGTGAAGAAAGTTGAAAATAGTTTCTGTTGTAAATACTATCCAAATTGCATATTTTGCTGATTCAGCATGGGCTGGAATTCAAA
>OMLF01028277.1:29828-46008 GCA_900302615.1 Holocentrus rufus
ATTAAAACTACAAATAATGTTACTTAATGGCACTGGGTAATTTTTCAACCAGTACAACCATTACAACCATTACATTATTGATAATTATAATACATATAATAGATTCTTTATTTGCTGATCTTGTCTCTGGCTCTCCTCTCTTTGTAAATGTGTGTGATGCCTCAGTCATTTGTATGCATGAGCAGTCATGTTCATAAACAAAAGGTCTCCTCACTTCCTCCCACAGAGCGTCGGTCTGTTGGTTTTTTGCTGTTGAATGTAGGCAGGTGTTGGCATTGTCTGCATGGTGAACCCTTTAATGTTGACACAAGTGTAATTATTACTGCAGTGGATCCTCTCAGTAGCCAACAGTTATAGACTGTGGTTGTATCACAGCTTTTAGATGTGATAGGATGAATTTTAAATATTATCTATGCTCAACATCCCATGATATATAAATCTATGTTTGTTTGTTTGTTTTCTCTTGTCTATGTGTACTGTAGGTGCGCTCCACCATCAGCGACTTTGCTGTGTTTATAACCATCATGATCATGGTGATGGTGGACTATCTGATGGGGATCCCCTCTCCTAAACTCAACGTTCCTGACCGATTTGAGGTAGGTTGGTCAAATGGTAATGGATCAATTATAAAACGCTGTTTTCAGGATAAACAAAACCAGCTGGGAACTTAAGCATCAAGCCAAATGTAATACACCATATCAAGATTTTCATTTTTCATTGTGGACACCAAAATCATTACCTGATGTTTATTGCTTAATATTTGCTCAAAGATGATTGGATCAGATAAACTTTCACTGTTTAGTGAATAAAGGTATCAAATATATTTTGGAATGTAATCCTCCACATCATCAAATATATCATCAGTCTTTAATGCGTTTGTTACGCCCCACTAACGGGAAACCTTGGTGAATCATGTCATGCAACTCCCCTCTTTCCCACCTCTCAAGAAATGACCATCTTTAACAAAATGTCAGTCCAACTGACAGAGGAAAACTGATTGGAAGTGAAGGCTTCAGGGTGGGCAGCTGCCAAAATAACAAGCAAAATGGAACTAAACCCAAGAAAAAACTACCATTCTTAACAAAAATAAAGGGGAACAAAAACACAAGCTTCTAACCTGACTTCCCCAGTTAAAACAGGAGAAAAAGAAAAAACCCAAACCAAAAACGCCACCCAACCATAAAACTTTGAACCCAACAATTTCGGTAAATGTATGGGTTTTTACAGCACCAGGCTTAGTTACATTAACTAAACATATAATTACACTTTTTGCTTCTACTAAGAATATAAGCCGGTCTGAAGGCTTGTCAACACTGTTGTTGTTTGGGAGCCAGGAGGGAGAGAGAGCCCAGTTGGCAGCTGGTAGTTTTAGCCTTAAATCCTCAGAGCTGTCTCACCAGGCCAATCAGCCACCGCATACACACAATCACACACACACACACACACACACCAGCCAAGCACAGTGCACCACCTGCAGCTTCATACATCCATACAGGGATAAGGACAAGAGAAAAAAAAACACAACACTCTGCCTTTTCCCTGCAGCCCACCTCAAAGAACCGCGGCTGGCTGATGGACCCGCTCGGAGGAAACCCGTGGTGGACCCTGCTGGTGTCGGCGCTGCCTGCCCTGCTCTGTACCATCCTCATCTTTATGGACCAACAGATCACTGCCGTCATCATCAACCGCAAGGAGCACAAACTCAAGGTCCCAACCTCCTCTGTGCTCTCATCTCCAAAACCTCTTATTTGTTTGTTTTACAGGGTTCCCACGGGTCATGGGATTTCTGGAAAGGCATGGAATTTTAAAAAGTCTATTTTCAGACAGAGAAAGTCAGGGAATTTAATTAATAAATTCTAAATGTCATGGAAAAGTCAGGGAGTTTTACATCTGACATAGAGTGGGAACCCTGTTTTTTCACCTCATTTAATAGTTATGATTCATAATTGTCTGTTTAATCTGTTGCAGTGAAAGTAGCCCGGCCTGCCTTAACCTTGCTAATATTGTGACAGTCATGGTGTCTATTATATCCCTTATTTTGTATTCAGTGATGCAAACTGGGAATATACAGTATGTGAGATGCATGGGGCTGCAAGATCATACAATTCATGCTTCATGCTATTAAATTTCATTCAGTCACACTAATTATATTTTGAATTTTTTTAAACAAATCTAGTGTAAAAGCAATCATAGCAATAAGTTAGCCTTTTTTTCTCCAAAATATCAGTACGGTTCATCATCAATGTTAAATCAGGACAGGAGACTGAGGAAGGACAGATGCATAAACATTACTGTGAGCTGTGACAATATTAAAATTCCAACTGCAATTAAAAAAAAATGCAAGCACAGGATGTGATAGGCAGTCTTACTAGTTCTACAAGTTATTATTTTTAACACCGTCGTTATTCTTCCGTTCCTGTGATGCTCAAGGGGAGAGATTGAATGTGAAATTCTCTGATATCCAAGGACAGAAAAAAGCAGCAATTATACTGTTCCTGTTGATTATCCAGTGGGGAATGAGTTAATTATTATCAGTGACTTCATCAAAAGTTATTTGATGGAGTAACTGAGTAGAATAATTGGTTGTCTGAGTCAGTTTTGCGAGAGGAGAGGATTGGAGTTTAGCTTCTGGTTGAGGAAAACAATTGACAGCCAATTCCAAAATGCCACGGAGGCAGAAAGGGCATCCTGGAAATTAATTTTAACCCGACATTTGCATTGCATTCCTTTACTGAAAGACAATAACAGGAAAAGCTTGGTATGATTGAATTTGTAATCTGTTGCGACACCGATGTGACAGAAGATGCTGCTTCAAAAGGAGCTCTGTCGCGCCTATATTGATGCGTGCAAAATGAGTTTTTAAAAATGCCACACTGTCAAGTTTGCCTGCAGCTTTGACATTTCCACATGCACAGATGATGTCGCTGCGACTTAGCAACACAGCCCAACAAATACTGTTATTTCTAAACCGTGTGTGTGTGCACAGATCAAACTGGAAGGCTTAATAGCATCTGCACTTCTACGCCGTTGTGTCCCAGTTCGCATCCTCTTGTAAATTCCACACTGCCTGCAACCTGTAGCCTTTATCACTGCTGTCATCGCCGTCTCATGCACTCTTCTCCTGCCGCAGTTTTATCGCTCTGTTATCCCTCTCTGCTCTCCTTAAGCTCGTCTAACTCTCTATTGCTTTCTCATCTCGCTTCAGTCCTCTCACTCTCCAAACTTGTCCTCAACAGGAGTGGCTGAGGCTCAATTTTCACTTTTTGATTCCCCCTTCCTGTTCGTGATATTGTGAAAAAACTGACTTACACCTCTTTCAACTTTTCCTCACATTCGTACTGCTAGTAGCTTACAACCACTAAAAATACATTTGCAGCCCCGGACTCAAAAAAGCTGTTTTTATAGATCATGCTTATGATTTTAAGAGTGCTTTTGGTCCTTATGGACAAAAAAAGAATACATTACTGTCAGTATTTTTCTCTGTAGTTGCCATCTCCTCACTTCCTGTCCTTTGTGTCTCTGTTTGTTTTGCAGAAAGGCTGTGGCTATCACCTGGACTTGCTGGTCGTGGCGATCATGCTGGGTGTGTGTTCCGTCATGGGCCTGCCCTGGTTCGTGGCCGCCACCGTCCTCTCCATCTCCCACGTCAACAGCCTGAAGGTGGAGTCCGGCTGCTCCGCCCCGGGAGAGCAGCCCAAGTTCCTGGGCATCCGGGAGCAGCGGGTCACCGGGTTCATGATCTTCGTGCTCATGGGCTGCTCTGTTTTCATGACCTCGGTGCTCAAGGTGAGAGGGGAAGCCAAGAGAACAATAGGTGGAAAAAGATATTTTGTTTCCCAGCTTTTCTTTGCACTGCTTATAGTGCTGACTCGATTGGAATTTAAAGGAAAAGTCCACCCAAAATACAAAAAAGCCATGTTCACATGTACAATCTGTCCATCCAGATAGTGTTGGTTTTTGTGAGGTTTCCAGTCCACTGCAATCTCCCGTTTCCCTGATTATTGATTTTGGAAAGAGCTGTAGCTGCTGAGCTTGTCACATGTACATTTTTGATGGGTTGAGCTTCAAAAACAAATTCCTGTCCACCCCAATTGTACTATGGTGAGGGGAGAGAAGGGAGTTCATGGAAGGCTGGAAACCTCACCAAATTGCACAGAAACTATCAGGAGGTATAGACTGCACTAGAGATAAATGGGTCAATGTTTCTTTTAGCTCTTGATGCTTTTTTATTTTTTTACACATTTTAAATTGTTGCTGGCAATGCTGGCAAATGTCAGTTAAATGTCTATAAGGTAACAAAAAAACCCAAACTTTCTGTTCGGCTTTGTTTCTATAATTTATGATGCTGTCACTATTAGATCTACTTAATTGCCGGTTTGCACAGCATGTGACATTTTTCCTCATTAATTATAAGTTGTATGCTGTCTAATGGTGGTTGTGTTATACTGTGTTGTCGCACTTCCCCCTCTCCACAGTTCATTCCTATGCCAGTTCTGTACGGAGTGTTTCTCTACATGGGCGTCTCGTCACTAAAAGGCATTCAAGTAAGGCTCTGATCTGTTGGCCTTTGAAGATAACGTCACAGAACAGGCTGCTGTTCTGCTCAGACTGCTGAACACAACTGCAGTCTCGGGCTCTTAGTATTGATAGGCTTGTCCCTTGTAATTCCAACCCTTTGATGGTAATTCAGGCTCTTTGAAACCTTTGTTATGTGTGTTCCTTGAATATGTAATGAATTTCTCCCCTCCTTATCGGCCCTTGCCTGCCTTGTCCTTTTCATGTCCGTCTCTCCATCTCCCTCTCTGATCTGTCCCTCTCTCCTCTCCTTTTGTCTTCAGTTCTTCGATCGTATCAAGCTGTTTGGCATGCCCGCCAAGCACCAGCCTGATCTGATCTACCTGCGTTATGTGCCGCTGTGGAAGGTCCACGTCTTCACCTTGGTGCAGCTCACCTGTCTGGTGCTGCTCTGGGTCATCAAGGCCTCTGCAGCGGCCGTTGTTTTCCCCATGATGGTAATGGCCTTCACACTCACCGCCTGTCACACATTTATGTCGACTTATGTGGACACATGTGCAGAAGCATCTATGCAAGATGTTAGAGGCATATACATGGATATAAGTACCAATGCACAGCAGGATGTACGACTGTTCATTGTCTCACGCCGTGTTTTTGTGTCATATTTTCACCAATAACACATTGAAATAAAATTATTTCTAATATGCATAATTCATATTCTTCATAGTCTTTGTTGGCTAAATAAAGAAGAATGCTAATTCTAATATAGTCATGATGCATTATTCATCTTCATCATAGTCTTTGCTATTTTGAGCAAAAAATGTTCGTCAAAGAGCATCTTTGTCATCATAACACCCATAAACACCATTATATAAACACACATGGGGCGTTTGTATTCTGTGAAATAGGAATTCATTGACATAAATAAATTGAAAGAGGAAAAATCAATAAAGGAAAAAACAATGAAGTGAAACAAAATTAGACACAAATATTTTGACAAATTTCAAGATTTTGTATCTAATAGACCCTTTTTCTATTTTAAGCTATTTCTCCATGCAATAGATGCTGTTTCCATTTAATTTTATTTATTTAAATTTATTTATTTGCATTTTTATTTAGTTTTTGTGTGTTAAGTCTGTGATGACAGATGCCTCTCGTCTTTCTCGTCTCAGGTTCTGGCGCTCGTCTTCGTCCGAAAGCTTCTCGACTTCTTCTTCACCAAGAGAGAGCTGAGCTGGCTGGACGACTTGATGCCTGAAAGCAAGAAGAAGAAAGAGGATGACAAGAAGAAGAAAGAGCGCGAGAAACTGGTAAAACTCTTAACGACACCAATCATGGTTATAGGTTCTTCTTGAGCTTTTAGTGCAGGAAAATTACAATGACTCATCTATGAGGAAAAGTTCAAAGATAAGGACATGTATTTTTTTTTTTAATAAAAGTGACTGTAGGAGACTTTATGTCAAGTTTTTTATTGCAATGGCATAAAATTAACTTTTAAAATGTCAAACTCAGTTATTGTCTTTATAGCTACAGATGTAAGCAGGCAAATTTTCCCTAAATGTCTAAACTTTTCACAGTACACTTTCTTGTTTTGCATGCATAACGTGTGCTAGAAAAGTACATTGTACAAAACTAAATGTCCAGTAACTGCTATACTGAGTTCTACAGTCTAGTATGTTTTAATGACAAATCAAGCATGCAACCCAAATTAATTTAACTACACGTAGATATAATATATAGCTATATTAAATCACTTATAGCAGTTAAATAAGCTTGCAGGATCTTTCTTAACCCATCAAAATACAAAATATAAATCAGTTTTACTCCATTTTCTTGAGACACTGCAGAAGTAAACAAAGCTGGTGCAGCCTCTCACATTATATAAACTCATTGTGTCAGCATTTTGATGAACATAGCTGTGGTTACGCTTGTCATTTCAATGAGACTTATCTGATCAGGCTCGGATGCGAGCGGTTGATCTGGGTGAGCAGAAATTGGATTTGGCTCACACTGTTATCAGATCTTCAAAAACCAGATATGGAAGTGGCCAGGCTTTGCATTTTAATCAAATATCAGTTTGTCTGCATCAGCGGCAGACTGGGATTAAAAAAAAAACAGCCCAGGAAACTTGACCCAGGCTGACCCCGGTTTTCACGCAGGAGGCCGAGTCCAGGCTGCAGGAGGACGAGGAGATGGGACTGAAGGTCCGCTATGACAGCTCAAACCGGCTCAACATCCCGGTGAAAACACTCTCAGGGAGGTGAGTGGTGCCGTCAGTACAATACAGACACATACTTTGGTCTCTCATTAATAAAAATGATCTTTAAGTGCATTGTGAGGCAAGTGTATTTTAAGCAATGCATTATTTACACTATCACACCAGGAAATAAACATAGCACACCTCACAATACATCATGAATCTGGTACAACTGTGTTAAAAGATTATGAATCATGCAAAAGCCCCAGAATGTTTTTAGTATTGTTTGTAAGACCGAATTACATTATAAAGTGGTTATAATAATTATGAGGCAGCTAACATTTAAAGTAAACTTTTACCAATTTATACTTCACACAATTGAAGAATAACAAAAGTAACATCAGTCCAAAACCTTGCAGGCAATGTAAATATCATTCATACGTTTACATACAGTAAACTACAGCTGCATTTAGTATTTTAGATAGATATTTTTTGCATTTAACAACTGCAAATGCTAATACAGAGAATGTTAGTCAGCTGTGTGTTATTATGTCCATCTTGTACAGATCGTACAGAATAGGACTAGTGGCCCACAGCCTCCCGGGGGAAGAAGAGGCGGTAGGGGTGGGTGTCGGATGGAGAGCAGCTTAGTCATAACCCCCGCTCATTAATGTCGACTCGGGCAGCGAGCGCATGGCCAAAACTGTCACTTCTTGGCTGTTGAAAACAGACCGTTTGGCTTGAAAGCACACCGCTCTGCGTGTTGTGTTGGCTGGTGTTTCTTTGTAGGAGACAGTCAGTTTGCTGTGACATACTGTCATGCTGTGGTGGGGAAAACAAACCTCTTGAAATTAAACTAACCCTTACCTCGTCTGTCTAACCAAATGTGCACACATTCAGCTCAGTGACTATGAGTGAAATCCTCAACATATGTTACCCGGGGAACCTATGTTGACTTTTTAGTGTGAAATGCCGACCAAATACAGAAAAATAGTACCAGTGGGAATTTCTCTAATTCATGTGCATGTCTGTGTCTGCTTGTTTGAATTGTCTTGTACTGAACCTCTCCTGCTGATTTGACGTCTACTTGCCTGTCTGTCCACTTTGTGTGTTTGTGTGTGTGTGTGCGTGTGTGTTTGTGTGTGTGTGTATATATGTGTGTGTGTGTTTGCATTTTGGCATGTAGCTCTGATTCTGACCCCTTGGTTGTTAATATCTCTGATGAAATGGCCAAAAGCGGGGTGTGGAAAGCAGTGATTTCAGGTGCAGACTCGTGTGCCCAACCCGTGAAGCGTAGTCAAAGGTAGCTATGCCTTCTCCTGGATATGGTGCTTCCCCGTATTGGCAAGTCTGATGTCCATAAAACTCCCACAAGTATAGACCCATATAGTATGCAGTCTGAAGCCTCCGGTACTACGCCATGAATTGGTGCAAGCAAGGAGAGAAATTAGTATAGGTAATTCTTATGTACCTAATTTAAAGGAAAAGTTCACCCAAAATGTATTAAAACATAGATGTGTTTACCCTTAGTGCAATCTATCCATCCAAGTTTCTTTGTGATTTGGTCATGTTTTCTGTCTCTTTTCACCCCGATACAATGAGGCAGGATGGGTATTTTTTTGTTGAGCTCAGCCACCAAAAAACCTGACATATTTCAAGAGTTTCACTGGGAACTATTTCCTGCTGAAGAAAACCTGCACAACCCTAATTTGTTCTCACTGGTGGTGGATACATACAGTTTTCCGGCGTTCTTCATCAGAAAATAGTTCCCAACTAAACTCCTAGCTGGCAAGGGCTGTGAATTATGTCGTTTTTGGAAACAGCTGTCACTGTTCAATTTTTCACATGTAAATTATTGGCAATTTGAGCTCTGCAAAAGAATACCCATGCAGCCCCATTATATTTGCATGACTGGAGACAAGGAAGAGACCTCATCAAATCACAAAAACTATCTGGATGGATCAGACTGCACTAAGGGTTAGTGGGAAAATATATTTTTATTTTGGGTGAACTGTTCTTCTAAACATTGTTCATATTGTAGTATATTGATAGAAATATGCCGCTTGCAAAATATTACTGATCACACCAAATTAAATGTAGCATTGCAAAAGAGGCAATCCGTGTATATTCTACCATATTGCTGACAAATCCTGTCTGTGTAACTGTAATGATTAAGAGCTGCATATTTTAACAGCATCCTCACACGAACCCTGTCATCAACAAGGCTTGAGTGTTAAAACCGTATTCTGAGAGCATCGTGGACTGAGCATTGTCTAGCACTCTCCCACCTGACAAAATCTCACATCTGCAAGTGCTCTCCATACTTAACACCATCACAAAACCGCACTGACGCTCGTCTCCGCTCCATCTGTCTCCCCCCTCTCCTCCTCCTCCTCCCCCCCAAAGCAGCCAGGAGAAGGTGGCCTGCGTTAGAGTCGACGTCAATCCGGACACACCAGGAGGGAGCTCTACCGCTGAGACCTTCTTGTGATGAAGGAGGCCTTGTTCCTTCCCGACACTTTGTCCCACACAACACTTCACCCCGCTGACGGGCACCATCTTAGTGGGAAAAGGGGGGCACGGCACTGGAGCAGCGCAGCCTGCCCGGAGTGCTCCCCTCTTCAGGGCAGCAGGCGAGCTCGCCCCCCCCAGGGCCGCGAGTCCTGCTCCACTCAAGTCCCGAAGTCCCTCATCTCCAGTGCACGTCCAGCTGACTGCCATGCAGTGCAGTGCACACCTCTGAGGAGTGAACGAACTCTGCTGTTACTGCCCACCGAAGCTCACTGTTTTGGAACCTTTTAAAAAAAAAAAAAAAGAAAAAAAGAAAAAGAAAAAAAAACATCTAGTGAATCGCTGTCACCCACCACAACTACAGATGCCAAAGGAAGGGGCCTCACTGGTGCGGATCTTGGATTGTTATTATGAATGCTTGAATTGAATTTTAGTTCTAACCCAGTGTATATTTTAATTTCAATTTTACCACATTGTTTTTTTTTTTATTTCACCCATTATCATTTTAGCTGATCATAGTACTGTACATCATGGGTTCCTTTTAGCTCACATTGTGAGTCGTCCTGCACTGTCTTGTCTACCAATTTCTACGTTTTTTTGTTTTGAAGGTTGAGAGTGAGTGGAGGCCAAGTGAGCGGTTCAGATTGTCTTTTAAACTAACTACACCAGCTTCTAAACATATTTATTAAAGCCATTCAGTTCCTGTCGGTGCCAACTGATGACACTTCATAACAATTATGGTACAATTACTGACATGAACCAAAAAAAAAAAAAAATGAAGGTACATTCAGATTGATACAATTACTACTACCAGAACTACTGCTTATACGTCTTTGAAGGATTTGATTATCAACCATCTCTCCTAAATGCCAGGAGGAACACTCAGTATTGATGTTGCTGCTCACACGTTGGTCAGTTGATTTCTAGGTGAACCTCACTGTTCACAAACGCTGTCATAGAAACATCGTTGTGTGTATATTCTCTTCATGCGTAACCTTACAGAAAACCTATTTCAGAGGCCATACGACGTCATTGTACTGTACAGTAAGCACTTTTGGATGCGTTTGCCAGTAGAGGATAGTTTCTTACCTACAATGGCCTGTAGTGTGTTGTGTTTGAAAAGGTTACTTCGCCTCCCACAGTGTCCATAGAGCTGTTGTTCAAAAATGTCTGTTGAAGAGCTCAGGAATCAGGAATGATTTCTGACTGGGTTACACTCAATATTTTTTTTTTCACAACTCAAGGCAGCACCAACTGTCCTGTCCAACTGTATTTCTTTCATTGCTGGGATCACAACTATTTTGATAAATAAATCATAGCAAAATATTACAAGGTGCAAAAATAAAAATATTCATAACCCCAATCAGCTGCACCTGTTTTTATACTGTCTGTATCTTTGTGTTTGTAATGTGTTGTAAAGATAAATTGATAATGTTGAGCAGTGCAGATGTCATTTTATGCAAAATATTTCTACAGTATTGGTAAAAAACCTATTTATGTATTTCATTGAGTTGTTTTCTCATTTTGCTAAGTGCAGTCCTGTTTTAGCAATAATAAGTATTCAATACCATGCAATGTATGGATCGATAAACCTAGCTGATGATCAGGCGAAGAGGAGTTTATCCATTTTTGTGTCTGTTTCATTGGCTCTGTTGATGTGTAGCTACAGTGACTATACGGACAATAGCTTACGTGCCTTGTCGAAGCTCTTTGTGTGCAAGTCTCGTGTTGATTTCCGTGTTCAAAACAAATGTACAGGTACACACATGGCACCAGGAACGCCAAAGACAGACCATCACTTTACAAGAGTTAATCTGTAGACAGTTTGTTGAAGCTCATGTCTGTTGTAGTGTTCAGTCCATGTGGAAGTCGTAGCCTAAAGCCACACCGACATCTGAAACGATGTAAGTCAACTTCTTTTACATTTATAAATGTAATTCAGAGTAGTTTGTGTGTGTGTTTTACTGTCACAGCTGTAGTATTTGCTCACAAACTGAAAGCTCTGTAATCAGTATGAGGTACGCATTTTTTTTGAAAGGTCAGTGAATGTTAAACTGTTGTACCTTCAATATCAATAATGAAATCTTTGACGTTTTGCCAATTTTTCTTTTTTTTCTTTTCGAAAAACAAAATGTGATTTTCATTTTGAACTCAATCTTTGTATATTTGACAATATTTGTCATTTCACAGGTTATTTTCCCTATAGGCCTATATATTGTGCACCTATGTAATCCATGTTTAACATCAGTGATATAGTGGTAGATTACAAGGTGGGTTAACCATTAACTCCAGTATGTGATTACCATGAAGTGAACCACCAACCAAAAAAAAAGAATCGCTTGTAATTTCAGAATAGTATTAATGTTTTATTTTGATATAAAAACCCTATTTTCATGTGACATAAGTCTGATACTTGTTACAGAAATGTACACACTGAATGAAGATTATATATTAGCTTATAAAGGTGAGTAAATATCACCAACAGAAATAGTGGAGTTTACCCTCCACCACAGCCCTGGTTAAAATACATTTCTCTGACATACCATAGAGACACATGACATCAGTGACGCTCTTAGCATCCTGTTGTTAGCTTGAATGACTTTTTTTGTAATGGCCAATTGGTGCAAAGCAATAAAAGTATACAAATCATGAATGCAGTCTCTTTTGATTCACATCAGAAAAACACAGCGCATTGATCTTTTGTCAAGTCGAATGAGAACAAATAGATGCAGCTGCTGTGTGAATAATAGAAGCATGCAGCTGTTTTATCAATTAGCATGCCACACAATAGCTGGCATGGATTTATTCAAATGCCTGCCTTTTATCTGAATGTAAGCTTGACCTTTTTGTGTTGTGGTTTGAGGGGTCTTGAGCACCTGGTTGATTTTATTCTCAGAGGTGAGGCAGTGAAATGAGGCTGGGAGTGAACAGTTAGAGGAGCGCGCTGCACGGAGAGGAGTTTTCCGACTGTTGGCCTGGTTCTCCTCGTCCCACATCTCAGGCAGACTCCAGCTGGGACTGTGGAGGAGAGCACGTGGGACAGAGGGGGGAGGGGAGGGAGGGTGAGACATGGTGTTCTGAAATACCCCGAAACCTCAATTATTAAAATGAAGAAAATATTCAAGGAGTGCTTCTCTGGAGGTCACTTTGAGTCACTCCTGGGCTATGAACACAAAACCTATAGCACACATTGTGCCCATCACATGCCTTTATTTGAAGGGTGTGCAGGTCAAAAATTAGGCTCAATAAATAGTCTCCCTGCAGCTGCTTTGGGTTCTTCTGGACTTCCTTGGCTGGTTTGTATCTGTACATCTGAGAGCATTGCTGTAGGTTTGTACGTCCCTGTGGAAGAAACGTCATAGACTGCATGTATAAAATATTAGAGACACTTCCTCTTTCCATGAAGTACACCGATGAGGTGAATCCAGGTAAAAGCCATTATCCCTTACTGATTATTAAATTTATAATAATCACAAAAAGGAGATGTAAACAAAGAAAATCTGATATTTAATCAGGATATAAGCTTTGAGGTTGTTGAGATGTGGATTGTGCAAAAGTGGCTGCAATTCAGTAACAGGAAGACGTCACATTTTGTACATTCAGTGGAAATAAACTAACTTCGGTTTGCGAGTGCAGAATTCCACGACTCATTCATATTCAAATCGACATCACAGAAATGGGTTTATGTTTCTGAAAATTAAACGTTTACAACCGGCCATTGAATGTTCAGTTGTGGCAGCTCACCTCTCAGTTACATTACCTGCATCAAGTGAAGGTAAAAGAGAAATGTCACTTACTGATATCACAGCTATCAAACAATGTTGGCATTACTTTTCTATTGGGCATTAAAGTATTGGGCACAGCAGATGCTCAAGGTGAAGACTAATAATAGATCTAGCAGGGGACAGTTTCACACTCACTGCAGTGGGGATGAAACCATAAAACAGCATCTGAGAAGACAAAGACCCATAATACATGAAAATCTGAAGCACTGGATCAGCATGTATGGTGTGAGTTTACCAATCCATGTTATAAGTCAGTTTTTCAGATTGATAGGCTACATTTATGACATCCTAAACTTCAAGTGTAACACAACAATACAGCTATCACAGCTAAATGACAAAATTTATTACAAATTTCATTAATTTATTTCCAATAAACTCACCTCAGCATTTGCGCAGTGTATCAGACATGATACCACGGCTCTAATAACAAGCCTGAGGTGCTGCCAAACTGCTGACAAAAGGTGGCAGCAGAGATCTGTCTTAGAAGCCACTACCAGCTACAGGCACATTACCACACACATACAGTTACAAAACTCCCAATGTGATAAGACCTCTTTTTACAAGTTTCCAGACCCCTTTGATTACCAACATATTTATTTATTTCTAATTGTGTAAAATTATGTAAAGACAGAAAATCAGTGCTCTCTGCTGGTTGAAGCTTTCAGCTTGCTGCAATTCATGTCAGCCTCTTTGGCATCACTGATTTCCTGTCCTATATAATGTGTTTTAGTGTTGATTACAACATGCTTGACAGAACTAGATGTGAGAAGTAATGTGTTGATGTATCCAAAGAAAGTCAGGAAATACAAGAACTACTAAAACATGACCACTCTCAAAAAATAAGTAAGACCGTCATCTTGTTTGATATCATAATTTGCAGCAAAAGTGTACTAACTAATGGCATGTTAACAAGCTGTTCAATATATATTTCAGTTTCATGTGAGCATTTCTCAAAGATCTATTTGTATCAGTTTGAAATTATGTATTCTCCAATAAGCAGTATCAACTGAGTAACAATAATAGATACTGATAAATAATGAAAGCATATATTTCTTGATACAGGACTTTATATTATATATATTGGACCCCACTCGGTGTTATACCCACAGAACTAGAATGGATAGAACGGTCATTCTCATTCAAATCAACGCTTCGGGATGGTCAGAGCAACGGCCATTTCATGTGTACCGTTGCCATGGTACCGTTGGGCTAAATTCTGATTTGTGGCCAGTCGCTGCTGAGTCTCTGAGGTGAGTTAGGTTCAACAGGGAAGCAGTGGAAAGGAGTCTGCTCACTCCAGCCATCACTCCTGCCTCTAAGCAGGTCAGACAAAAAGTTTGGACATCTTTACTCAGTTCATTAGAACTGGTCATAGTTGGTTATTGTTGTAGTGTAGAGTTAACGTTAATCACGGTTTTAAGCCGGCGTCCGTTAGCCGTTTGAAGTTTATATGAAAACTTCGAATTCACTGAAGTTCGGCTAAACTAACGCAGTTTCAAGCTGTAAGGAGCTATATTTAGTGAAAGGTATTTGATGATACTTGCAAGCTAGGTTTGCCAGTTTGCAATTGTTACAAGTTTCCAGACCTCTTTGATTACCAACATATTTATTTATTTTTAATTGTGTAAAATTATGTAAAGACAGAAAATCACTCTGCTGGTTGAAGCTTTCAGCTTGCTGCAATTCTGGGCACAATCAATAATGTCAGCCTCTTTGGCATCACTGATTTCCTGTCCTATATAATGTGTTTTAGTGTTGATTACCACATGCTTGACAGAATTAGATGTGAGAAGTAATGTGCTGATGTATCCAAAGAAAGTCGGGAAATACAAGAACTACTAAAACATGACTACTCTCAAAAAAATAAGTAAGACCGTCATTTTGTTTGATATCATACTTTGCAGCAAAAGTGTACTCCATGACATAGAAATCTTTGTAACTGGTGAAATGTGACTTGAGTATGTTGCCAAGTGAGGCTTGCTGAAAGTAAAAGTGCAAGAACAAGGTCATCAGTCAGAGGAGCGGCCTCATTTCATCCATTACCTGTCCCAGCATTAATAGACGAGAACAACCACAGTGGGCAAAATCCAGTGAAAAGCAGGCAGATGTTGTCTGCAGACTGCACAAGTTTAGAGGTATTCTCAATATTAATATGTTAAACTGTAAAAAAGTAAACTAGCAGAGGTAAAACCACAGAACTTGAATGCATAGAACGGCCATTCTCATACAAATCAACGCTTCGGGATTTTAAGAGCAGCGCGCATTTTCATGTGTAGCGTTGCCATGGTACCGTTGGGCTAAATTCTGATTTGTGGCCTGTCGCTGAGTCGAGTGAGGCAAAGGTATTTGATGATACTTGCAAGCTAGGTTTGCCAGTTTGCAATTGTTGACAGGAGGAGCTAACAGGAGAAACAGTCCGTGATGATGTTTTGTTCATCTTGTCGCTGATGTCAATTTCAGTTGAGTTTTGACAGCTTTCTGAGCTGCTGTACCACAGCAGGACACAGATTCAAGCTAACCATGATCGCCATTTTCTTGTGTACCAGCCAAATGACCGCGACAAAAGCAATGCCCATTCTATCCATTCAGGTTCTGTAGGTGGGGTTTTCTCAGCTCCGCCATGGCGTCACAAAGGTTCAAAGGATGACATCATCACTTTGAATGACGGCGTCTTTGGCGTCCCACGAGGCTATAAAAGGACTGACACAGAGCCTGCAGTATGAAGGCCGCTCCAACCTGGTCTGGAGCAGCATCACACTCACCACACTCTGACTAGGATCCATAGGACCTAGGACAGCTACCAGATAACGTGATCTCACTCTGGTGGCTGTTGCAACATGGGATGCTGGTCCAGACTGGGTCTGGTTGACGCGGCCTGGAGCGGCGCCGCTCGGAGCAGCGAGTACCGCGAGCCGACTGTGGCTCTGCAGCCCCCATCAGGGATGAAGCAGCCCGTGAATTCCCCAATTCACGGCGCTGTGGACCCTCATTGGGAGAGCCGCCAGAGCCACTAGAGCCATGGCCATGGCCCGATCATGGTGGTCGGCGTGGGGCACCAGACCAGGCCCGGCCGACGCGATCCGGAGTGGTGCCTCGCGACACAGCGAGCACCGCAATTCCTGGTGGAGCTGGGGTGCTGCTCCAGATGGCACCCCACCCCATTGTGCCCTCC
>OMLF01028282.1:0-11760 GCA_900302615.1 Holocentrus rufus
ATAGAAAAAAAAAAAAAAAAAGAAAGAAAATTCACCCATGCATTTGCAGGAATGCACAAGAGACAAGTGAAAAAGAAAATGCCGTGGGAAGGCAGGGGTGCAAGTGCAAGAAAACAAGGACAAAAGGGAGAACAGGGCGAGGGAGACGGCGGTGCGACGTGGGTTGAGGAAGGAGGCGGGGCGGGCCGCCGCAACATCTTGTATCCAGACTGAGTTTACCTAATGTTGTGTGCAAATATCAGTCATTGACAGAGCCCCCGCTCTGCGCGCTTAACCCTTTTCAACCTGTTCAAACACACCCTGTCGATCCGCAACAGATTTGCTGCCGCGTTCCTCCACCTTCGTTCCTTCTCCAGTCAGCTTTGCGTTAATGATCGCCAGACAGCGCGGCCCTCCTAGTGTCACTGTGATGCAGTCGAGGCATGACTAACACCTTTCTGAAGGCTGTCCATCTGTGGTGGGAACACCGGAGAGCCGGAGCAGGGGTCTGAAATGGAGCAGTCCTGACAGGCAGATGGCTCAGCTCCTCCGTGCCAGAACTGTGCCCAGTTTCCCTCCACCCCCGCAACTCGCCCCTCTTGGCTCAGCCCATCTGTGGAGTGGCCTTGAGGGGGAAACAGGGCCCACCTGGGCTGACTGCAGCCCTGATACAGTGTCCATTTTGTTCTGGTTCATATTAATGAGTCAGAGATCCATCAGGGCCCCCAAAACATTTTTTTTTCCTCTCTTCCAAACACTCTTGGCTTTCCGTGGGCAGTTGCCATGGCTACGGTAAGTAAGCGACCACCTGTGGGCTCGCTTCTGATGTATAGGAGAAAAAAAAATGAAAGAGGGAAAAAAAAAGACAAATCACCAGAGCGCAGACTGATCGACCGAGACTACTTTGGAATAAATCCAGGGTTTGAGATGAGACATCCTCTGATGTCTTACGACACGCACGCAGACAGATAGCCAACATCTTGATTCAGGAGATAGATAGGAATCATGGCATCGGTGCCCTAAGCCCAGTCTCTGGATCAGTCAGATAGGGGCTCCATCACAGCGGGCATCGGCAGCGGATTGAGGTCCGGGTCAGACCAGCCTGGACCCGCAAAGCAGCGGGTCCGCTCCCACAGATTCCTCTCCTGCTGGACGCCAATCTTAAGAGCTGCCATCTCGGCAAAGAGCGGATTTGATTTCTCCACTGAACAGTACTCAACCCTTGACCTCCCTCCCCTCGCAGCCCTAGTAGTCCCAAGTAGTTGCTATGGTTACCGTAAGTCGGGGTAGTAGTAGTTGCATCCCCGCAGGATGCAGAGCCGCTGTGAAGATTATAGGACCAGATATAAATTTGTACAAGCCCCTTGCGATGTGCAATTGAATGTACCCAAGGAACCTGCCCCTGTCAATAAATCAACTATTTATTTCTGGCCTTGAACAAGGTGACTGCATGTAATACGAGCCGGCGCGTTGTGCAGCGCGGCGATCTGAGAAAGAGCAGAGGTGCTGTGGATGTTGTGGGCGCTCCTCTTTAAAAACACAGTCATGTCTGGCCAATGTCTCCGGTTGTAACGTGCAAGACGTGTGTACATGTGTGTGTGATTGTGCACATATGTAGGCAAGTACGTGTATGTGAATGCATGCAAGTAAGCAAGCATGTATGTTTGTGTGTATGTGTGTGTGTGTGTGTGTTGACTTGGTGCCAGTGGGTTTCTCGTGCCAGCACTGCAGTCTGGTGAGGCAGAGCGGCCTGTCGGCTGCGCAGCTGCGTGCGGGCAGCTCCCATTGGTCGAGGTTAACGAGGTAGAGAGCACATCTGCATCAGAGCAGGCCACGGATGACTGAGGCCACGACAGAAGCTCTCCTGCTCTCTGCGTGGCTTCTCTGCATGTGTGTGTTTGAGCGTTGAGTGTGTGTATAAATAAATAGAGAAATGACTGAGAGACGTGCGGCGTGGGTGTGGATTTATTTTTATGTCAGGAAGGGTGTCAATATGTCAGACAGTGGTAGCGAAATATTATTTCCTCATGTACAGCATTAGTTACATTAACCACTTCAAGCATGTAATTTATGTGCAGGCATGTGTGTGCATATATACAGTATGTGCATTTGTGCTTGTGTTTGTAAGGGTTGGATAAATTGACTGCAACACCACATGAAAAAGGACTTTAACTTTGATGTAAATCTAAATCACAATTACAAAGGCAGCAACACAGGTGACTCATATTAAACCCCTTGAACCCCTTGAACTTTCCCTTAAATTCCCCCTTTAGTAGCTTTGAAGTAAGAAAAAACATTTTTTCCCATATTGTGCGACAATGTCACATGCATATTCTGTAGCAGCTAGTTCCAAACGACATCAAATTTATATTCAATGAAATATTCAAACCCAAGATGCCACGGCTTCATGACTGCACCTTTACATCACATAGTAAATATATAGATGTATTATGCATCATTTTACAGACGTTACACTGCGATACAGCAGGACATATTTGGCATCGTTGGAAGCCTCAGGATCTCTACGACAATTTAAAATAAAGTTCTGTGGGTTTGAACAAAGCTCGGCTGTGCAGCATGCATTTGTAATGATGAACTCACCAGTGGGACTGGCAGAGTTGAAGAGGTTTTAACTTGAATAAGAGTAAGTACCATCTTTCAACTTTAAAAGAGATTTGACAATCACCTCTTTCATATGAATTTTCAAAGCGACATCAGTCAACTAACAGAGTCTCAAAGAGTCACTGCTTGAATTGCAGGTGCAAGAAAAACCTGCAAAAATTATTGAGTGTGGCGAGGGGAGACAGTCTTGAAAATCCCGACACATATGCCAATCATGGTCAAACGGCTTTGGAAAAGAGGAAACGGTGATTCTCCTTCAATCCGCACGCCGAGAGAAATTCAAGACCGGTTTCATGAACATCATTGATCCTTCACTGGAAGTAGATTTCCTCCTCTTTCATGCCTCAAAGAACTGGAGGCTTTCACACAGTCCAAGACGTGCACGACAGCATCCAAGGAGGACTGGGGCTCTTCTGAAGACAGCGAGTGGCTCTGATCCTCTTTATGCACTTGGTATTCATATGTTGTCAAGAGTTTCCATTACTTTGTCCAGCCCCTGTCTGACTGAATACGATCTAGATGTGAATGCATGCTTGGTATGCATGTGTTACCCTCATTCTGCGTCCGGCCTACTACTACTGTACGCACCCAGCCATGCATAAATATGTCTTTGTGCTTAATGGTGCTGGAATGCACCTCGGAAATGGGCACAGCACTTACACAGCACAGTAGCATCTTTCCAGGACAATGGCATGTAGTGATTGTTGTTTACACAGCCTATTTACATTAGAAAGCCCCGCAACAATAGCCAGTCTCACCGTGTAGATCCGATAGCCAGAGGTTTTAACGTTGAAGCCCACCGTCCTCATTGTCTGTCTCACCCAGGGAATGTAGAATTAACAGATTAGCCAACCGGGGGGGGAGAATACGCCTGCATCTGCTGTTTGATTTAGAAAAGGAAAGACAGTCGAGATTGTTTGAGCAGGCATGTACGAATTCGTATGTCTATTTGAGGATAATGACTAAAATCGTATGCACCTGATGAATGTAAACAGGACTTGATAATGTGCTTTAGCAAGAGTCTCCCTTTCGTCCTTTTTTTTTTTTCCCCCAGAGGTCTGCGTGTGTGAGTGCACGCCTGTGCACGCGTATGCAAATGAGCCGGGGAATTCAAGCGCATGTGTATATGCAAGAGAGAGAGAGAGAGAGATAGGAGGACAGAGATGAGGGGAGAAAGAGAGAGGGCAAACATATTCCTCTTTACCTTGGATTCACTGGCTGAGTCACTGCAGATGGAGGGCATTTTTCATGCTGCATTGCTACACAGTTCTCTTTACTGCGTTATTTTTTATGACACTCCTCCCCAAGGATGTTGAAGCCTTAAGGAGGCTCCTGACTGTGATTAATATAACAGGCTGCCATTACCGACTGACATTTGAGTTCCTCTCCTACACCATTACACATCTGGATCGCTCTTTTTCACGCTGGCTGCAGCGACAGCCTCACGCCACGCTCACACGGACGGGAAGGCAGTTAGCAGAATATTCAAACAGAATTCATCTCCATCCACATCTCTCTGTATCTATCTTTCATTTTCTTCTCATTATCTTCTGCCTCTCTCTCTCTCTCACTCTTCCCCTCACTTTCACCCCCTGTCTCTCTCTCTTTCTCTCTCTCTTTCTCTCCCTCCCTCAGACACACAATTCCTCATACCTGCAATTCATTCTCTCTCTATTGCAAGTAGGTCGTAAATCTCCAAGCTGCTTGGCTGGCCAGCACATATGAAATTCAACTATCCATCATCAAATACAAGTTCGCCGCGTTCACTTCCGTTCGTTCGTGCCGAGGAAAGTTTTTTTTTTTTTTTTTTTTTTTTGTGGTGTAATTATACAGTGGATCCGCTGTTTATGTATCAGGCTTTAGAGTTGTGTTTTTGAAAAGGATGTATCACAGTAACGCCCCCTGTGGAACAAATCAAAACTGGGTCAGAGCCTCAAAATATCAGAAGAAGAGCTTCATTATCATTTCTGTGTATTGTCAAGCTTCATAGTCTGGCAGACAAAAACTCGCTCAACAATAGGTCGGCACATGTAGGAGGGAGATGGGGAGACTGTGGGAGGAGAGGGATACCCAAGCTCCAGATGTCATATAAACAGTTTCTGTGGTGAATGTGTGTATGTGTGTATTCATGTGTCCAAAGCATGGCCCAGCTTTTTAGTGAGACTAACTAAGCAATATTCAACATTCTGGGCCCCGAAGACCAGTTTAACTTCCAAATATGGGCAGTGGATATCAGTGGGCAGCCATGTGGATTTATTAGCAAATGCTTGTGCAAATGCGTATGCCTGTGTGCTTGAATTTGCATCCGTGTTTGTGCGCGGCTGTGTGTTTGTGTGTCATGTAAAGTGTGTGTGAGCGGTTAAATATATATGTCAGTTAGGCACGGGGAGGTGTGCGGCAGCTGCACCCATCTGTCTTCATGTGCACAGGAGTGTGATGATGCGAAGATGTGTATGTAGGTTCGCCTGTCAGGACTGTGAAGGGGAGGTCTGAAGGCATTTGGATGCTCTTGATGGAAAATCAAACACTCCCCACCTTCCTCCTGCCTCTCTCTCTCTCTCTCCGGCTCCCCGTGCCGAGTTCTACATTTCTACATTTCATACGCGACCTCCATTTAGGTTCCGCACTGCAAAAAATGTTGATGTCTTCAAATCTCGTTAAAACGTGCAAATATCTGCCAGTGCAATTAACTAATCTGACTTGTCTCTTGAAAACTACTTTCAATAGTGAGAGTGAAGCAATCCAATCAGAATACGACCTCAGTTCTCACTCCCGCCCCCGTTTGATTGACACCTCAACCACACCTGTTATCCCCTGCTAGACTCGTTAGATGGTAATAACTGCTATCTCGTTAGCACAGCTGCTGATTTCATGCTGTTCCTGGACATATATCCCTATATTTTACCGAGGATTTTAGACCTTTTTCACAGCAGTCATGAACTAGCAGGGTGAACACAGGTGTTGCTAATGACATTAATGAGGGTTCAGTTCTATTTAGGTCTAAAAGAGCCAGGGCCCTGGTGTTACTCATGCTGGCTCACTGGAAAGACTGCTTCACTTAAATGGAATGAAACCTTAATTATTGTCATTAGCAACACCTGTGTTTGCCGTGCTATTTCATGTCAAAATGGCAGCTGTGAAAAAGGTCCACCAAGCCCTGGAATGTATTACTGTAGAAAATACAACCTCAAAAAACTCCACTTTATTACAGTTACTGACTTTAGGAACTCTCAAGTGGATGATGAAGATCGCGCTCAACACTAAATAAAAAACACCCATTTTTAACTGGGTTTACCGCCCCTTTAAAAACAGTACAATTTTACGACTCAATGCTAGACTAAATGACTTGTTGAGATGGATATCTTTGGCTGTGCAGCGGTGACAGACGTGACATGTAATGTGTTAGACTTATTTCCGAGAGCGGAGTGGCGTGTTTGATGGTGTGGCTCACTCCTCCTCTCGTCAGTTTGTCCCTCTTTGATGCATCGTCGTGACGAGCGTCGCAGCAACCTCTCCGTCTCTCTCCGGCTTCATTTGACACTTTGGGTTCTGTTAGAAAAAATCTCTGCACATGCATGTGTCTTGGGATTTTGTGCATCGGAAATATGTGCAGCACACACACACACGTTGCATGCTTGCACGCCGGAAAAATCACACACTTTGAGTCACATGCATTGAAACATACATACACACACACAGCATTCCGAGCAGTGCACTAAATACACTGATTGTATTTTGGCTCAGTTTTCTCCAGGGTGGTGACAAGTCTTTTTTTTTTCTTTCACATGGTTGAAATGAAATCCAATTATATCTGTAATGGCGCTCCAACTCTTCTTCTGCTTTGAAGGGGCCAGCTTGCTTGAGTCACCACTGTTGAACCTAAATGTGCTCGCTAAATCAGTGATGCGCAATGGAGTGCGGATTTGGTGTGTGTGTGTGTGCATATGTGTGTGTTTGTGTGTGCTGTACCAGCGTGGTCTGATCTCTCTTTACGGACAGCTAATGTCAGGGAGTGAATGAACTCTTGTCAAAACTTCCCTACTCTGGCATGTGTGTCATATGCTATGGTGATGGCTGTCTATTTGCATATTTTAATTAAATGACTTGAATTTCAAATTAATCACTTCCTAAATTTATGGGGTAATTATGTGGTGTTTGTCCTTGACTTGGCAGCATCACCCACCCATGAATAAATTTATCACAGTCTTCTGATGGCAGGCAAAGTTACGCTGACACCTGAAAACTTTGTTTCCTCCGCTTACCCCTCAATTACCCTTTTTTACTTTCTTTTCTGACACAATGAATCACATACTGACATTTTCATAAGGGCCTTTGTGACAATTTGATCACAGGGATGTGTGGGTGCAATGAACATGTACAATAGGTGCTTGTGTGTGTGTGCGTGTGTGTGTGTGCGCCGGGGTTTCTGAATACCCATTACACTCACTAAAATAAAGGCCCCCTTTGACAAATTGGACATGAAAGAGGGGTCGTGTGTTTCCATGGTACCCTGTATAAGCCTCTGTGTGCTCGGAGTTACTCAGTGGGCAAAGCGAGTGTCACCTCTCTGATTTCACTCCCTTGCATCCTGAGAAAGCATTCAGACATTAAAGAATTAAACCTACTTCATGGGAGGCTGTCCAGCTGGTCAATTTAAAGGAGCAGTTCACTCAAAAATGAAAATTTGGTCAATATTTACTTGCTAGCTGCAACACAGGTGACGTTTCTGTCCGTACAACATACAGGAAAGCAGCAGTCTAAAACAACTCAATGGTTACAGCTTTGTAGAGATCCAAAAAAGGCAAAAATGACAACAATATTAGTCCATACAGCTTGTGCAGCATGATCCACGTCTTCCAAACCCAAACAATTACATCTCGACTGGAAAAGACTCACATTTAAATTATTTAGTGCAGATCTTCACTATAGCCTTTAATAACAATTACATTAACATTACATTAACATGCACTCAACACTCATCCACTTTCTGCTTGACGAGAACTCGCCTGGATGCTTCTCTCTGTTGAAGCCTTTAAGGAAATGCACAGTCTTTCAACCATTTTCAAACTATCAGAGCAAAGGAATGAAGTTACACCAGGTTCATAACAGACCGAACTCAGATGTGTGTGTGTCATTAGCCCACGCACAGTACAGCAGTGCAAACACAGGAGACTTTGTAGAGCTTATCGATGAATTTATAGATATGTTCTTGTAAAGATTGCATTGCACTACCTCCCCCTGTAAATCCTGTCTGAATAAGGCTACAGACACTAAAATCATCAGTGTGTCTCTGGTAAAATGTTGGCACTGGTGCTCCTCGCTAAACACTGTAGTAAACATTGTGTTGAGTAATAGCAACTGGTGTTATCAGAATAAAAAGGCTCTCATTTTAGTATTAAAAGCAGTTTGCTGTTTTTATGGCTAGTGATTCATAAATTTAAAAAAAAGAAATTATTATTTTTACTCTGTATTGTTGATGTAGCTACCTATCTCAGATGAGCAGATTATGCTGTACAGTGACATTTAGCTTCACACAGCCTCCCATCATTGAACCTCATGGTTAAGTTGACCTGGGTGGTTGCAAACCCGTTTCTTGTTTTTGTGTCATATTTCATGCAAATTAGGCTGATCTCCCACACATGCTATCAAAGTAATTAATTTAAAGCTAAAATATGCCATGTTTTGACATGAAAACAATTAATCAGCAGGGGACATTAAGCATTATCTGTCTGTTCCCTTGTGTTTTCAGGTTTAAATACCCCATTTGACTGAAAATGCTTTACAACTGACATTTTTTGGGGCCGACTTTTTGCAGAGGGTGTCGCCTGCAAAGACCGAGGTTATCAGTCACTGGGAAGTCAAACCAACAGAAACAGAGGTGGAAAGCATCAAGACGCAGAAGCACGGCAACGCCAAATGTGTGGCAAACAAGTCCCACTCAAAAACAAGCGTGAACATCAGCGCTACATTTCCTTATAGCAGATTGCTGTGCTCATCATCTTCCTCAGTGCTTGTTTTGGGCTTGCCTCAGCCTCGGGCTAGATGCTGTTTCAACTTAGACAGCTCATCAAGATGAGTGACAAGTGTTGGAGAACTTTACCACCTGACTAATAATACACTTCCTGCTTCATGGCGAGTAGTTGCATATTGTAGATTAAGATTACCTCATTTAACTTTCGAGCTGCTACAAGATCTCATTTTCTAACTTTTGAAATAACACCGTCATCACACTCATTCAGTGTTACGATGGTACACCAGAATGACTAATCTAATGGGGACATATGGATGATTTTGGTGTCCATATTTTCATTCCTTACCGCTTGTAGTCTGATTTTCCCTTAGATTTTCCCTTAAGTAGCTTCAAAATGAGAAAAAAAAAACCTGACAATATCACGTACATATCCTGTATCTGCTGGTTGCAGCACTGCTGAAATATTCAAACTCAATACACCATTGTTTTATGGCTGCACCATCACATCAAATAGTAAATATCTAGATGTCTTCTGCATCATTTTCTACACATCCCCCTGTAATTCAGCAAGACATATTTGGTGTCTTTGGAAACCTTGAGACCTCCACTATAATTTAAAATGAAATTCTATGGGTTTGAACAAAGCTCAGCGGTGCATCATGCATTTATAATAATGAACCCACAGAGGGGACCGGCAGAGCTGCGGAGTTAACAGCTAAGTTACCCGCCGTGCCAATTTCCCCCCAAAACTCGGTGTATTCCTTTAACTCATGCGGCCGGAGCTCTATCTGGTCCTCTGAAGAGTATAGCCTCCAGTCTTGGTGGTGTCTGCATCAGAGTACATTATGTATTAGCCAAGCTGCAGGAAGTGGAGAGGCCCGGGGTGAGAAAGATAAAGGCAGGGGAACTTTTTGGCAGTCGGTGCAACCGAGGTCAAGGGTCGCTTGTCATTCATCAACGTCAGGCCTCTCCCAACCATGCTATTCTGAATGCTAATCACACTCACTATTCTTCCTCGAAGACTGCCATGACAGTACAATTATATTTAGACTTGATTAAAATAGTCCATTAGCATAGAAACCCAATGTGCCGAACACAAAACTTAACAAAACCGCCCACGCTCCTCGACGCCATGGCTCACCCCTGCCGCTGTCTCATGGCGTCAACAACACATCTGAATGGTCTAATCAATGGTCAAGTCTTTGGGCGAGTTGGCTGCTACGCCCTGCTGGGTCGCTGCGTCATTCGTCTGGACGGAAGCGAGATTGTCACGGCATATGAGCGTCACATGTGCGCATTTAATAAGCCCGCTCCCTGTCTTTCAAACACGTGTCGGGACCTCGGAGCGGCTGCCGTGTCATTGTAACCAAGAAGTGTTTATTGATCAGCCGTCTTTTTTCGAGGTTCCGCCGAGGGCCATTAGTCACCGCTTCTCCTCGGGGAGATGACTGTGCGATGGGAATTTTGACTCCGCTAATCTCTGGGCTGAATGGAGATTAACAGCCATGTGGGGTGATGACTCTCCTCTTTGTCTTTTTGTCTGGATGGGGATCTGCTCGCGCTATCTTATCGCTCTGCCTCATTTCTCCGGGGCAATTCCCCGCCGTTATCAACGCGGCTCCATCTACATGGAAATCAAAGCCTTTGCAGATGTGGAATATGATTAGGGAGGGAAAAAAGTCTAATCTCTACCCCCTCTTGATTCATGCTAATAATAAACTGCAGCAACCTAGTAAGATGGAGCGGGGAGACGGAGCGGCAGCGAACCTCGGTGTTGCAAAGGTAGATGAATGGACGGGCAGAGGGGACCGAGAGCGTTGTGTTCATGTGTAACTCATGTGCCTCTTGAAACATTCCATTTGTGAGGCTTCTTTTGTCTGTGGGCCTTGAAAATGAGGATTAGCTCTCGCCTCACAGGACCCAGCTGCCTGATTCCACTGCTGACACTGACCTCCTTTGTTTTTTTAATGGCCAAAGAGTATATGCCTGTGTGTGTGTGTGTGTGCGTGCATGTGTGTGTGTGTGTACAGTAGTAGGGGTGGCCACTGGGGCTTATGGCCCAGGAAGGGGGGTTACAGAGGGGATTAGGGCCCACACAGCAGCCTCCCCCCCATGTAAACAAAAGTGCATGGTACTATGTGTATGTATATGTGCATGCACAAGTGCGTGCATGTGTGTGTGTGTGTGTGTAACATGCCACTGCCACTGCTGGTAACACCAGACAAAAAGGGAAAAGACTGAGTCCATCTGTGAAAGCAGTAGGATTAGGCTGTGCTGAAGCCAAGAGTTACATGTCAATCAACCGGTAAGTGTATGTTTCTGCGAGTGTGTGCGCGCGCGTGTGTGTGTGTTACAAACATAAGTACACACACACAGACACACGGATCTCGTCAGCAGAGGGGGAGGGAGGACCCCAACACTGTTGTTTCCATTTGTAATCTGTGGGATGGAATAGGGCCAGTGATACATCAATCACACTCAGTGGCTGCAGCACAATGGGTGAAACACTGAAACAATGAAAAGAAACTTTTTTTTTTCCCCCCATAGGAACTCTGTACTGCACTGAAGGTGAACCACACATAAATCAGATATGACTGACATCCTCCTGCTACTACAACAGACCCGAGAAAGGCAGAAATGTAAACTGTGGGCGTTGATTTGAACGTGTATGAAACAAAAAACCTTGGCATATATATGATGTGGAAAACAGGGGGGGGTGTTTGATGTTGGGCAGGGGAGGGAAAGTTTCCTCGCTTTGTTCTGCCGCTCAGAATTTTTCTCTGTGATGAGGCACAGACGGCCTCATGCGCACGCCGGTCAACCCCCGCCCTCCCGCCGGGACCCTGTCTCTCTCTGAGGGCCTCGTCAGGACCACCGACTGCTCCCCCATAATGCACCAGCATGTCTGCACGCTTTTCCATGCAGGTGCGCGTCCATTCCGTAAGGCCGAGGCTGGGATGGTGGCGCCGGGGCTGCTGCTGCTGCTGCTGTGTGCGTGCATGGACAGAGGGGGCTTGACCTGGATGTAGTGCCTCCCTTGAGCGCCCCCACCACACCAGCAGAGCATGAAGGTGGGGGGTCATTATGCCCCCACGCGCCGTGTAACGGTGATTGAAGCTGGCGCGCTCCCCTACACCTTTCACCCCGGCTGGAGGGGGAAATTGAAATCAATACGGCCTATGATGAGG
>OMLF01028283.1:0-17969 GCA_900302615.1 Holocentrus rufus
TCTCCGTTGCTGTGACAACACATCACAAAGTCTAATTAACAGCCGTTACATCTGTCTTAAATATACTTATTTTGCTTACGCCATCTAAAAACAGCAGCGCCCTGCGTTCAAAAAAAGCGAGACACGATGCGAGGTAGAAAGACGTCTGTCTGACACGTGTTTACATGGGGAACAATTAAAAAATAGCGTGATGAAATTCAGACACATCCTCTGTGTACACAGCCCCTGAAACTTAAGGCCTGGCTTGAGGTTACTTCCCTTATTTACACAAGAGATTCAGGATGTAAAACCAACAACAAAACCTGCCTTAACTGTTCAAAAATGGTGCGTAATAAGTGCTTAGATGAACCCTCAGAATCATCTGCATTTTTAATAGCATTTACGTGACAAAAACATGAGGGTCATGACTCATGCCACTGAAACGTATCAAAATATAAACCATTTGAAGTGCCTTTTGGAGCTTCAAATGCATTCCATGGTTATAATGTGACTCGAAGATGAGAGAAATGTAGAGTAACAGCAACTTCACTTCCATTTCAGTTTTATTGTGGAAGAGAGAGCCGGTCCTATTTTTACCTGCATTTAAATAAATCATTCAAATGATAATAGTTTATTTCACACAGAGTTGATTGTGGTGGAACTTATCCTTCTCTAAAGAAATACAACAATATAAGGAAGTACATTTTTTTTTTTTATTGGGTAAAAGGGAAAAGGGTTTGAGGGAGTTCGGATAGAGGGGATTGTGAGTTAGAAATTGATGTAGGTTTGTGTGTGTGTGTGTGTGTGTGTGTGTGTGTGTGTGTGTGTGTGGGAGCCAACATTCCCCCATGAGCAAGCACTTGGCGACAGTGGCGAGGAAAAACTCCCTTTAAAGGGGAAGAAACCTCGAGCAGATGGGGGCTCTGGGTGGGCGGTCATCTGCCGTGACCAGTTGGGTTGAGGGGAGGAGGTGTGTGTGTGTGTGTGTGTGTGTGTGTGTATGTGTGTGTGTGCGTGAGAGAGAGAGACCCAACATTCCTCCATGAGCAAGCACTTGGTGACAGTGGCGAGGAAAAACTCCCCTTACACGGGAAGAAACCCCGAGCAGAACTGGGCTCTGGGTGGACGGTCATCTGCCTTGACCGGTTGGGTTGGTGTGTGTATGTGTGTGTGTGTGTGTGTTCAGGGATATGTGTGTGTGTTTGGGTGTATGTGTGTGTGTCTGTGAGCACAGGTGTTCAGTGCTCAGGTGCTTCTTTTGAAGAAACAGAAGAAGTTGTTGTTGTTGTTGGCGTCCTTGTTGGAAGTGGACTCTTTGGTGGTTTTGTCTTTTTCCCACCTATCCTCCTTCTGGGTCGAGGGTCGGGATTTAAAAAGTCTTCTCAGGAGTCAACGCTTCTTTCACTTCTTAGCCAAAAGGTCTGCGTTCTGCTTCTCCACCTCTGCCATCCTGGCCAGCACATGGCTCTCTCTTTCAGCCCAGTCTTGCTCTTTCTTCTCCAAAGAGTGCAGAGGGTTTCCTCCGCGGCCTTGAGAAGGCTGGTCTTCTCCTCCTGGAATTTGGAAATTTGGTCCTCCAGCCGCTTTTTGGCATCCGTAAGCTCAGCCATCATCTTGAGGTCTCCATCAGCTCTCACCTGCTGAGCTTGCTGGAAGGCCAGGAAAACCTTCTGGATCTTTTGGGCCTCTTTCTCCTGCCTGACAGCGTCCTTCAGCTGCTTCATTTGGAGGATTGCATCCTTCTATCTGAGGTCTCTCTCCAAAAGCTGAATTTTCAGGCCCAGGACGGTGGCCTCAGATTCACTGGCAGCGCTGTTATTCAGGTCCTTCTTTTCTCTCAGCTCCTTCATTTCCACATGAAGGGCCTCCTTCTCTTGCTCAAAGGCTTTCATTTTGATGGCCTGCTGCTTAGCATCTTCTAGGCCGTTGTTCAGCCGATGCTGGAGCTCTGCTGTGTTTTGCTCTGCAGCCTGAGTCTGCTGGGAGAGGGCATCTTTATCCAACTCCAAGGATTTCAGAGTCACAGCCTGTTTCTCTTTGTCATCCAGAGCCTTCTATGGCTGGACCTGGAGCTGTGCAATTTGTTTGCAGGGGGCATCCTGTATCTTGTCAAAGGTTTTAAGCTCCTCTGCATCTTTATTGGTTTTCTCCAGCTGCTGCTCCACCTCCGTGACGGCTTTCTGCACAGCCTCGGCAGTCCAGATGCCCTTTGAGTTCCTCTTCAGGTCAGGCACACAGATGGTCATTGCCTGCTGCAGGAGTGACATCTGAACCTTCTGGTCTCCTGGCCATCAGGCACAGTACTTTGACAGCTTCACAAGAAGAAAGCAAACTATTTCTCACAATGAGAATTCTTTCCCCTTTGGAAAAGCAGTTATCTCCTTTAGAGCACAAAATGAATGTCTGTCTGTTGTTATAATGCTGTACTGCTTGCATGTTCCAAGTTCTTTAGTCACTGGTCCAGAGAGATGAAAGCTGTTTAAGGGGAGAGGAAATAGATGTTTTGTTCTGTTTTGCCACTCTCTGCTTCTCATGGATGCGCCTGACAATTTGCTGCCTGACAATTTTAAGTTTACCTAAAAATGAATGGGAAGCAGGAAATTCTATCCAAAGGACTAAATTTCTTTGCATCTTGAGCAATGTGTATCAAAGTGTGCACATTGTATCCAACAAATTCAAGACCATAAATCAAGCCAAAATCTTTCACAAAAAGCTTCAAAATATCTTCAGCCTAGTCACAATTTTCTGAATCAGGGCTGAGAAGAATTCTTACAGATACAGACAAAAGCATAAAGTTTCTATACGTCCTATTAATCTCTCTCTCTCTCTCTCTCTCTCTCTCTCTTTCTTGCTATAAGTCACTCTGGATAAAATTGTTTGATAAATGGCCAAAATGTTAAATATAAATGTGATATGGTGCATGACCCAGTTTTCTGACAGTTTAGAAATGCTTGCAGCCGTTTGCTCCGGCCTCTACAAAACATCTGACACTGAAAAAATCCTTACTGCATTTTCTGAACAATGCTTTTGCCTCCTTACAATGGAAAATGCAACGGGTCAAACCGTTGTAGGCTTTAGCGGAAAACTATTTTCTGTGCATTCTCTGTTATCTTAACATTTTATTTGGTGCATGTGGAAGTGAAAGAAAACGTCTTTCTTTACTCTGGTATTCAAAAACCCTACCGCAGCGATCACATTTTTGTGTTTGTTTGCCAGTGGACCAAGCAGGCTGCCTGGTCTATCTTACTTAGAGAAACTCTGAATGTGCAGCAGGGCCATTCTGTAATGTTTCAAATGCTGTGTATGAAATTCTTTCAGTGTCATGCTATCAATTTATTCGCTTACGAAGGCAGCATTGACTACCGTTGTGAGATTCTATGTTGCAGTGACAGCCATAAATTATCCTTCCTTGTCCAATCAGCTCTGTTGATGGGACTTACTGCTGCAGACAAACAACAGTTCCCCAGTTATAGTGAGTCCTTTCTTCATTTAATATTAAAGGAAGACTCAGTTATTCCCTTAATTGAAGTTGTCTTCATGGCACATTCATAGTCATCACCAGACGGATGAATACATTTATAAATATTAAAAATACCATATTCACATTTCAAGCATGTAGCTGATGCTTTTACCTAGAGATGCTCTGAATGAGTGAGCACATAGGGCTTAATATTTTGCTTTGACTTGACATGGCTTTTAATGGACACATTGGGCCTCATTTATAAAGCAAGACACGGACAACTGACACGTGAAAATTGGGATTTATCCAAGTTTTTGGGAGTCAGTCAGAAATTTATGACGGCATGAGAACTCATAAACCATGTGTAAACTTCAGTTTCTTTAAAAAAATCTTAAAATATCAGAGAAAATCAGGGAAAGACTTTATGTTATATCAAAAGGGCACCCTGTAACTGATGTCAAACCATTTAAAACCAAGCTGAAGTGTGGTAGAGTGTTGGGTTGTATAGTTACCTGGACGTGATCTCGAGATAATTGAGGTTGCACAAATGCGCTTCTAGTTTATGAGTGAATTTTTATTACATATATACAAGGAAACATACACAAACATTTATGAAGATATTGATAAATGAGGCCTATTTTATGACAGTCCCTGGAACCATTTGACCATTCTGGCATTACAATTTAGTTTTCTTTTTCTGATATTCGTCGGCTGTTGTTCATTTCAAAACTTCATAAAATGCGCCGCATGTTCTCAATCCCAAACCGTTACCCCTCTTAACTGCAAATATATCTACAATTTTTCAGTGCAAATTTATCTGTGCAAGTGTAACTTTCCTTGTTTTCCTGTGGGGAAACAACTTCCTATTTCTGTTCAGGCTACAACTTGGATAACTGGCAACAAGTTGTCTGACAAAAGGCATTTAGACCAGAGAGATAAATGCTGTCTTTATTGGGACTGACAGCTACAGAATTGTAGCCCACACATAATAATGTATTACAGAGACATTTTTCTATTGTTTGCAAAACCTCTTATTACTGCTGTCATAATACTGATGTTTGAGCTTGTGTGTGGGGTCCTCAGAGCTCACAGAGCCAAATTTAGCACTAAGACTGCCTGGCTTAGCGATTTGTTTTCACAGAGATTAACAAAACAAAAACGTATAATAAATGAAAATACAAGATAAATGTAACATAATTCATTCATTCATTCAAACCTTTTTTCTTCATTGTCTTGGAGCGCATTGAGGGAAGACCCTCATTTACAGTGATGAGGATACAATGAAGGAAAACCAAAAAATCAGAACAAGCAAATCAAATCAATTAATTGACAGTATGCACTAAGCAATAGATAGACAGATGTACTTTATTGATCCCAAGCTGGGAAATTCTTGAAGCAAGAAGTTATTCATGAATTTCAGATTAAATGTCAAACATACAAACAAACAACCTGCATACAAAGTGCTGAACAGAACAAGATAACAGAACAAGATAAAATGAAATACAAACACAAAAACAATCACAGCAATATAATATAAAACACAATAAAACACAATTCAATAAAATACAATAAAATACTTTAAAACACTGATTTAAATAGATGAAAAAGCCATGCTTTATCGGTGAGTTTTTAACTGTGATTTTAAAACATATACTGATTTAGCCTTTCCTATATTATTAGGTAACATAGGTATAAAGTAAACATTCTTATAAGGTAAACAGATTACTGCTTTGCAGATGAAGAGATACTAGCGTTGATCACATCTTTCAGAGAGAGAAGGCCAACTCACTTTATTATATAATAAGCAGTTGTAGCGTAGTAAAAATAATGCAATGTTGCACAGCCAAATTCCTGTTTTCATACTGACCATTTTAAAACTTGTAATATAAAACAACTCTCTGAGCAGCAGATGCAGCATAGAGCTCAGACACACAGATCAAGTATTTGTCTTGTTTTTGTCTAGTTGCTGCTGACCCCAACAAAAAATAACCTTTCAGTTAAAAGGACACAGTCCTGAATCATAAAAATAAAGCTATTTTATGTGGAGTGCCCTATCAGGTTGCGGTTAAGGAACTGAGTGAAAAAATGACTATAAAAATGCCAATATTTTGCATTAAGCATGAATATAGATGCTTCTTCTGGAGCAACAGAAGAATATTTTTGAATAAAAAGTTGTCATTTTCTGTCAAGGCACTCTGGTAACAACTATCCAACCACTATCCTTTAGATAAATTGTTAAATAAATGATTGTACATATTTTTAAAGCACATACACTTTGAACATGATTAAAGTTACTAATCACTGATCAGACTGTTTTCACCGCCGGCCACAATGAGCAGTAACTTTAATAACAAGCAGTGAGCTGAGATAGCAGTTAAGCTCAGCAAGGATCAAATGTGGAATCTAATTTCCTTTATAACTAGAAATGTGTTTGCCTTTCAAGAGGTAGCCTTTCATTTACTGCCCCCTGTGGCTAATTCTGATGGTTCCCCAGATGTAATATGCTGTCATTAGAGTCAGGATAGCCTGGCCAAACAGTCTTAACTGCTGCTGGGCTTCACATTATGCACATCCAGTCTGGGATTTATTCAGACATAATCAAAGTTGGTGTTGGAGCCATTCTGTGACATAATTTATCATCCAGTTTTCTGGTCATATACTTTAATCCAGCAATGCATTGTATTTTAAACTGAATGTCTTTTCTTTAATGCCTTAAGAGCTTTACCTTGCTACTCCCTCTTGCCTTGGAAGTGGTTTCACTCAGGTCAAAATGAATAAGAGGTGATTTCCTCAACAAGTTAGCTGCTGCCCATTGTGGACCTCATACACGAAGCTAATGTTACCTATTCATTTTTTGGGCATTATTCTATTACTTTCTATGAATTCAATAAGCTGAAATGTGAATGAACTGTGAATGAATTATCTTGCTTCCCAATCCCTCCCATCTCTAGTAGTACATTTGGACTGGGGGTGTCTTACATTTTAGGGTCTTCAGGTGTGCTTGGGTCTTCTTTAGATGTGTCAGAGTAGAAATTGTTGCATAACTCTTGGGAGTGTGTGTTTGGAAGCCAGCCATAGATTTTTCTTGAATCTTCTTTTGAAACTCTGAAATGTTAGATTTTTGTTCTTTTGCTTCCCTTTATTCTCTCAAATAAAAAAAATCAGCTTTATCACAGCTGAAACACTGTTGGATGCTGAAATTCCTTTTGGTTAAATGTACTTGTTTGTCAAAGGCTTCACTAGGCCTGCGACTAGAATGTAGTACTTAGCAACATGACTTAGCTGGTGGCTTTTGTGTCCTGCCAGCCTCTTCAGATTTCCCAGCATGATTTTTACTGCAGTGGCATTAGGCAGAGTTACATCAAAATCCAATTCTGAAATGATGGTCTTGCAGCTTATAATTGATAATATATTCCATGTTGCTTTGAGGCGTGAACTTGTCCAGTTTCAGAGCTATCCACTGGCTTGTTGTAGTCCAGTTTAGGATCAAGTGTGCATGCGTCAGGAGGAATTACTGTAGGTTAACTGTGAAAGGACCAAATTTCCAAATTGCATCAGGACAGTTGATCCAAAGGGTTAAGTATCAAACACCTACTACAACTGCAGTCTTGATAAAGCAGGATCTGTCATTAACAATTGGCAACCTATATTTATCCTTCAGGTCCGCTCTAAAAAACGCCCAGTTCCAGTCTCTAGAGTTTGGCTGACTTGAAGCCCACCTCCACCTCTTATCTCTCCAGTACTAGGTGTTGTTCCTGAGCTGTGCCAGTGCCGAGACCTGGAGCTCGACTGTGATGGCGCCCAGCTTCAAGACATCCCTGCGGTGGCTGTGAATGTCACCATGATGTGAGTAGAAAATACGCCCCCTCTTTTTATTGAATAAACTGAGCCACAGTGAACCCTGTAAAGCTTCCACCCTGCCTCTGACTGTCACAGCATCTCTCACAGAGTGGTGAGAAGTCAGTGTGGCAAACAAGCGCGTGCACACACACACACACACACACCCACGCACACACACACACACACACACACACACTGTGGGAGCCTGTCATTGGCAGAGTATGAGTGACTTACTGACTTGAAGCAGCAGTGTTGATGGATCTCTGGCAGCAGTGGGAGTAACTAATGCAACCCCTTCATATTCAGGTAACAAGTATGTCCTTGAAAGCTTGTCAGTGGAGCCAGCATCGCATACTGGGTTTGTCACAGTTGGTGCTCTCTCTTTTGATAAAAAATTGAAAGCTATGGTATCCATTTTCAATTCCTAACACATGATTGAGTGAGAACTCATTATTATGATATGATTAATTAATGATTAATGAAAGTGGATTGCTCTGTCAGTTGTTGTCATAGGTGATGTGATAATTTTTACATCATTATCACATCAACTATGATACTAGTATAAATATTAAATAAGTTGGCCTCTCTTCATTGTCTATTGCACACTGTGGGGTTTCTCTAATGCAGGGTTATGTAGATAACACTATATTTGGGCTGTATTACATTCTGCACAGTCTGATCCCTCTTCCTTCACTGCAAAATAATTTAAAAGGTAAAAGAGCTGGTCTCTTTTGGTGAGTTTGAAGTATAGTTACCAGATTTTTTTTTTTTTTTTTTTTGGCAAATCCGGGGACATTTGTGGGTCACATCAAGCTGATGATCTCTTTATAAAATACAAATAAGATAGGGAAATAACAAAAGAGAGGACATAAGCCCTCTTCAGACAGCATTAGTTTTACCAGGGGAGGTCAGTAATTTGATTTTAGCCCTGCACACTGGTAGAAGCAGTTAGTCATCCAGGCGATAAAATAATTTTCTGGGGCACCCTGGTAGTCCAGGAACACATCACACAATGTTACCCACAGTGCAGAAAAACAGGCCAAACTTTCTTCAAGTGGCTTCATATCTTTGTAACACAAAGCTGTACAAGTTAGTAATTTCTTTTAACACCAGAAGTTGATGTTGATTATTCCAGCATGTCACTGTTCAATTTAAGATAGAATTTTTACCGGGATAGCTAGAGAAAATCTCTGTGCTTTCTGCAGATGGGATTGCTAGATAGAGTGGGTAATATAATTTAACAGATTGCACATCAGTGATTGCTCTGCAAACTAGGCAAGTCACATGAGTTGATGACACTGTGACCTGCCTGCAGTCTACCTCACCTGCAAGGAAGCTTCCTGTCACCTTCTTACCTGGTATGGGAACATTCTTTATTTGGACCCTATTATGTCCAAAATGCCTAAGTGGCCATATTTCCTAAAAATCCTGTCTAATTAAAAAGCTTTCGTGCAAATGACCCTTGGTGTCTCTCTCCCTGACAACCATTTGTCTTGGGGTCACTTTATATTACTCTAAATGCTCAAACTAATCAGAAAAAGAGGTCATATCACATAGCCACAGTGATAGCCAGTAACACACACTGCCTATCGCTGCCCATGCCGACTACCTAGTTCCTCTCTTAATTCCAAATTAAAATGCAAATGAATTAAAACCATTGCTGCTGCTGCCAGGAATGTAAAATGCATCACTCACTGCGTTAACGTGCACTTTAGTAATTGGGTTATTTGCCACATGCAGGCAGTTATCTAAAAGTTGGTTTTCTGCTGGAGAAACCCGATCACTAGGCCATGTAAATCCTTACTGATGGGCTGTTGCCAGGTGTTTAGACTAGCAAATGTAGAAGCTGTCATGAACCTATTACTGGATGATTTGTTATTAAAAGAAATCAGTTGTGTTGGTTACATGCAGTGGCCTCTTCCTGTACATGGTCTCAACATTCATTCAAGTCCAGCAGCTTTCTCCCCATTTTATTCTGCCAAGTACTTAGCAGGCTTTCGCTAAATGGGAGCTTATATTCATGACCTAAGCTAAATTAAGTCTGTGTCCTGATTAAGGTAGAATGAGCCCTGGAGGTTTACCCTTCAGTGCTGAAACAGTGTGTTCTCTTACCAGGTCCAAAGAAATGTACATAAATTTTTGTGTCTCAGAATAATCACTGCTGAAGAAACTACTGCAACTGTAGTTTTCTCTATATTCATTGAAAGTTGACATGTTCATTGTTATGTTGAATTAGTTTCACGATCTTCACATTTTTGAAATGTGTCAGAAAAGAAAAGAAAATAAAGACATTGTGTAATTCAAAAAGTCTATCGACATCAGTGAGAAATAAAGCATTTGTTCCTGGAAAACTATGATTTGTGATGGGAAAAGGAAGAGTCCAAGGCACTTTTCTCAGGAAGCCTTTATTTGACAGTGGCTTTTTTAACCAAAGAAGATCCCCTTGGAGTCTTCCTTTTCTGATAGGTATTTGAACCCCATACCAATTAAATACACCTTTTTAGCATATTTAAGCAAACTTGATCATCTAGAGAGGTAAACAGGTCCCACTTCAACTGTTTTAATTCTGCATGATAATGAGCACTGAGCATTTTGAACCTTTCTGTATCCCTCAGGTCCTTACAAAGGAACCGGCTTCAGAAACTGAATGCTGACATATTCTATAAGTACCAGAACCTGCAGAAACTGTGAGTTTTTCCATGAATTCTATTGCATATTATTACATTTTTTTTTATTTTTAATGTTTTTATCACATTATTCTTTGTTTTATTGATGTATTCTTTCTTCAGTCTTTTATTTATCTTGATTGTTCAACACTTTGTAGCTTTGTTTTGAAGAGTACTATATAAAGATTTTTATTATAAGGATAATTATGACCATTACCTGCAGTTTCCTTTACTGATGCATATTGATGTCCTGGTACAAAAGAGCCAACATAATGACGGACATTTGAGTGACAGATACAACAAAGGAAACTCACAACTACAAATCAGATTCATGGAAGGCTAAGAGGACTATACTGGAAACACTGACTGAAGTGACTATTCTGTCCTGCATTCAGATCATTCATTACAGACTTATGTTGTTTATCAACCTCACACACTGGTGCTGACCATGGAGGGAAGAGAGCAGGTCTATTCCACTGCCAGGCACCGTTTGGCTATCTCAGGCTGCCAGGCTTCAGCTGCCACTCCAAAGGTTGGATCAGACTGAAAGCTTTCATGAGATTACTTAAATAATGTACAACACTGTATGTATAAAAATACAAACAAACAAACAAAAAAAGGTTGTTATTAGGGGTTTTCAGATGTGATATCAAAGAAGATGGCAGCCAGCCATTAAGTAGACTGTTTTATATCAAACATTCAAATGTCTCTCAGCTCTATTTATAACCCCAGTTCAAACATATGAAGCGGCTCGTCCGTAATCCACCTGCAACAAAGGGCTGTGTCCCGCACAGCATCCAAATTAATTGGGAAGTGTACATTTTTTTTCTCAAAATAATGAATGAACTGTTTTGTCTTCACATAGATATCTCCAGCACAACCGAATTCAAGCTGTGAGTCCCACTGCCTTCAGAGGGCTGTACAATTTAACACGGCTGTAAGTTTGTTCATGTTTTTTTTTTGTTTTTTGTATCAGTGCTGTTGACTTGTCCAGGAGAGATTTCTGTGCCTTCTTTGTATGCTCGGCATCAGCGGGTCATCAGTCAGAGTTACTCAACAGAAGTGTTCAGGATTCCCCTGTCAGCTGTAGATTGTCCATGTATGAGGAGAAGACTGCAAAGTGGAGTCAGTGTAGCGTATTCTAAACAGTATGCATTGGATTTTCTCACTAATAAAGTTCTGTCAGTTGTTGTAATGCCACATACTAAGGCTAGTAAAAAAAAAGCACAACTGGGGAAAAAAATTACAAATACAGATGAAAACAAGCAAAAATAACCCTTCCGACCCTGCGAGAAATCCCTGCTGATATTGTAGCTGAAGTACTATGGCAACATCAGGGAGGGTGATCTTTACCATGATTATTGGTACAATGGTGATGCATTTGATATGAGGCACAGCCAAATACTGTTGGCATCAGTGACGTGCTGTGAATCATGGTATATAATGAAACTTGCTGGTGCTTTTAAACAGTTACCAACTCGTGTACAGAGTGAGAAGTTTTCTTAGTGTGCATACATGAGAAAAAAAAGTGTGTGTTTCTATCAAACAGACAAAAAATAATGTTTCAAAGTAATGTTTCTGTTATGGAACAGTGAAATATGATTTCAGTTTTGGTTAAATTTTTGATCCTTTACAATGCTGTTTGTTTTCATTTCCGTTCCTTGAACCACTTGGAAGCCTCGCCGGTTACTCAAGTAGCATCAGTGATGCACATATATATCATTTGACAGTTCATTTGATTTTCAGAGAGCAGGCTCCTTTCACAGCCAGTCTTTTCTCTCTTAGTTATCTGAGCTACAACAAGATATCGATCCTGATGCCAGGGGTATTCCAGGACCTGCACAAGCTGGAGTGGTTGTATGTTTATTTTCTACTCAAAGAACAAAATTATATAGCAACTATAGATTTTCTGGCATGCATGGTGTCATCGATAGCACTACAAATGAGGATATTACACATTCAGTAGATTAGTTTACTAAAGATAGAACATCTCCAAAGCGAAGTCTGGTTTCAGAATAAATAATTCATACTGATAAAAGGGGGATTGTTTTCTTTTTGTTTTTGTTGGTCATGTATCATATTTTGCTGCTTGCTTGTTGCTGTTTCCTTTAAATCAATATGCTGCAAAAGACACTGTAACTACACACTGTATTTTTTCATAGGATCCTTGAAAATAACAATATCCATCAGATATCCCCTATGACCTTTTCTGGATTGAACTCCCTGGTTCTACTGTGAGTTTTTCATTTCTTCCTCCACTACTTGACATGGATCTTTTCTTCTTCTTTTTTTTTTTTTGCTTTGCTGTGATGTCCTCATAGAGCAATTCATCAAAGTCCCGATATTAAGGGCCTCTGTTGATCTGTTTAGATTTCCGATGGGTGTTTCCTCTTTGATCATTGAACAAAATGGCGGTGCACTTTGTTACATTGTGTTTCGCTGATTGACAGGGTTTTGTTAAACAACTCTCTGACAAAGCTGGATGACATCTGTCGGGAAATGCCGAGATTGAACTGGCTGTAAGTTTGATGTCAAGAAAGAAAATGCTGCACTGTGATCAGTGTGATACAGCTTTTGATGTGTGTGTGTGTGAGTGTCTGATTTGTTTCATGGTTGGTTCCTACAGGGATATGGAGGGGAATCTCATTGAAACCATTGGAAATGTCTCGTTCTGCTCGTGCAGCATGCTGACTGTTCTGTAAGTATGAATTTACAAACCGCGAAGTTCATCATTCAAAATCAAATTGTTAGTGAAAGGATATTTCTCAAACAAGATTATATGTTTTTGATAATATAAGTCAACAAAAATGTATTAGTATGATCTGAAAGCCCTCAATATTCTCAATATTTTGTTTGTCCATTGTTTACCTTAGTTGCAGCTTGCACTCTGGCATGGATTCTACAATTTTTTTGCAGATATTGAGAATCCACATTTTTCCAAAATTCATTTAGAGTGTCCAAAAAATGTCTTGTGACGTTATCATATTTTTTGCTTTTTTCAAATATGCCTAAAATGGTCAGTGTAGTTGAGGTATGGTAGAAGGACAGCCATGCAGATCAGCACCGCTTGTTCTTTCTTGGACTTCAAATAGTGCCTGACTGCAATAACTGCGGTGCATGTTTGGGGTCATTGTCCTGCAGGAAAATAAAAACTTCTCCACACAACTTTAAGCTGATGGGGAGGCCATGCTTCTGCAGAGTAGATGGCTACTTCTCTTTAGTCAGTATGTTGATGATCCTGTGCAAATTAGGCAAAACATCCCCATGCCTGAATATTTCCAGCACTCTGATTGACTGTTGAATTAACCTCTCATGCTGCCATCTCCTCACATAAGCTCTCTGATTGCAATTGTTATGTTCAAACTTTCCATTAACAAAACTTCCCTCTAGATTGGCCCATGCTAAATGTTTGGACTTGTTTTGTTTTGATGAAATGGTTTGGAAACTGCTGTTCTGCCACTGAGGCTACAGTTTGTCCAGTCATCTTTCGATTGTATGTTCTTTTTGCAGTTGGCTTTGTGTTTGGATGCAGATGCTGTTCTGTATGTTCAGAAAGGCAGCCTTAGATAGTGTGGTGATGCTAGGTCTGCCTGGTCTTGTTTTGAATGGTAATGACTTGGTTTGTGAAAATGTTTTCAGCGTGCACTGTACTGCCCTGTTCGAGTCTTTCAGTTGAGGTGCAATTTGGCGCTGGGATAGTTTGTCAGCTCTCAGGAGAACAATTTGACCACAAACTGCCTCACTATGCTCTTCTGATATTGTTACAACCAACTGGAAAGCATTTTTCAACAGAACTACTTTTTTTTTTTTTTTTAAAGTTAAAGCGCTGCAATAGTGTCAGTAATGGGATTACTATCAGTAATGCATAAGAAACCAAATGGATTTAGTCTTCTATGCATTGTTGCCTGGTTTTTGTTGTTAAAAGTTCAAATAAATTCACCATTTTAAGAGCTTACATGTGTTGAAATTTAAATGAAATATACAGTGTGGTATGACTACTATTTGAGAAAACCTTAATATTCAAAGACTTTTCCATTTCATTTGAGTATTTGTCATTATATCTTCTAAATAATGTATTATTGAATAAGACGTATCAACTGCATAAAAAAAAATAGCTTTTTTTTCTGCGAACTTTTGGACCCCACTGTAGTTATAATTTATAATAAAAGCAATGTCTCTGCTTGCTTCTGTTTTTCAAATCTGTTTTGCATATGCATGAAATCTACACTCACAATTTAGTAAATGGGTTTCAAGAGAAGAACATCGTTAATTGTTTGTGTTATTTCTTTTCTCCAGGGTTCTACAGCGGAACAGAATCAGCCATATTCATGAACAGGCTTTCTCGCTACTACAAAAGCTTGGGGAGCTGTAAGTTCATTTTGCTTGACTGAAAGAAAAAGAACAGACTGCAAATACTTAAAATTGTGCATTTAAGGGTATTATTGCTGAGATGATGGCATTTAAGAAGAATACAAATGTGAAGTCACACAATGCACAATGACCTGAGAAATTGCTGAAATTATGGATGACAAAAGAACACGAACAGGAAAATGAAAAAACACAATTGTTAAATTGCATGAAAGAGGTTTTGGTATACAGCATTTTCACTTATATTTTGGCCATTGTTACTTCTAAACACTTGAATCAACAAAGGAGGTTGCTGTTATTGAGAAACCTAAGAGAACGTTTGTGAATGTTAAGAATTAAAATGTGGTTTGGTCCTCATCTGAGTCATAATAACAGATGGACTGATAACAGAACGTTAGTTGGAGATCAGCATGTTCCCAGTATGTCGTTATTCACAGGTAAATCCCCTACAGTCGTGTTGTATGTCCTCTCTTCTTGTATAAGTCCTTGACTGCCAGATGATTGAAGTCCAAGTCTTTATAGATGCCTCTACAGTCCTGTAAAGCCTTTTGAGCCTCAACAACCCTTCCTGTGAAATCCCTTTTGATCTGGCCATGTTTCACTTCAAAAGACCTCTGTTGTGAAGGGGAAACTATTGGTAGCCAAACTTTGTTTTTATTTATTTATTTATCCGTTTGAATGTGATGACACCTGAATGCCATCACATTCACTGAAATACTTGACGGCAGCTGCTCAGTGGCTTCAACATGAAAATGCACGAGTCGTTCCTGAGATTTATGCATAAAGATTGTGGCTTTATTTATTAGGACTTAGATGAGGATCAGGACACGTTTTAGAGGCAATTAATGAACAAATCCAGGTAATTCCAAAGGATTTACAAACTTTCTCAGCTGTCGATGGGCTGCTAATATGAATTACTGCCACGCTTGACTTGACAAACAGTTCTCGCCAATTAGTGTTTTATTTTTACCCTACTTGAGATGTGTGGTGTCTGCCGTATCAGAACAAGTCACAGAGTTTCTGGTGAGTTGTTGAGTTGCAGAAAAGTCAACATAACCAACTTTCATGGGGATTGTTGAAAACTTTGTGGCATTAAGTGTATTGTTGTGTTTGGCAAAAAACAAACCTATCTGTTACATATGAGCACTCAGAGGCAAAATCCATCCAACAGAACAAGCCTTTTGTTTCTGGGCTCTTGTTTTGCCTGGGTGACGTCACATTGGGAAATTTCCAGCGCATCTGGTGCTCGATAACGGAAGCGTTTCTAACTCTCTAAAACATCAGTGGCAAATATCAGATTTTGCTTTCGAGACAGACCATTTTGCAGTCAAGGTCTACAGTCATCGGTCAGCTAGAAGAGTACAATATCAATTTCATCACTGTCAGTAGCCCCAGTAGACTAAAATGCAGGGCAGGCCCTAGACAAGTTACATTTTGAAGGCTGTGGTGTTTGGTTTTTCTCAACTGTAAAACTATCTACATATACAATCATTGAATGCAATGATTTCATGTACAGCCTCTGAGTGTAGATGATAGGCATTCTGGGAAATGTAACTGAAGTAGAAGTAGACGGGGCAGGTTGAGGGAAAACAGGTGCAGCAACATGGTAAATTAAAACACTTAATCCCGGCATGCACTGAACATAATAGTTCAATGATAAATACTATTGTATGTGGATTTTTCCTTGAATATATGCATGCAGTCAGATGTCCTCATAATATAACACTGTGTGTTTATTGCTTTGTGCTTTTGGGGGACCAAAACGGATTTGTCTCGGTGCGCAGGGATCTGTCCAACAACAGACTGGTGACGATCCCACCCAATCTCTTTGTCTTACTGGGGGATTTGCTCCAACTGTGAGTTCCATCTATGTAAATACACATTAATGTGCTATTCTGAACACAAACATGCCTATTCTACTCATATAACAATGGATTTTTCTATTGATGCCGTCATGGAACAACAATAGCGTCATTGATTTCAACAGCATTTCAGTGAACTTAGCGTGATAAATGAGCACCTAACGTTCACTGCCTCATGCATTAAAGATGACCAACAGAGTTTAGGCCACTGGCGGAACTAGTGAGCAAAACAAACTCTGACCAACTGAGCATCTGTTAATTAGTCAGAGAATACAGTTTCATTAGGACAGATTAATGAATATGAATTAATTAATTTTGCTAGCTAGCTGTTCATAAAATATTCTCTGGCACAAAACCATTTTTGTTACACACTGATTAGCCATAACATTTGCAAAGCTACATTGGGTGATGTCCAGTGTGAGAGCACCATTTGACCAACTGATAAATGGACTGATCTGAATTTAGCTCCTGATGAACACATGTTGTGCATCGGGAAAATTAAGGTCACACAAATTAACGGCAGTTATATTAATCAGTTTACACTATGACAGTATCACATCACCTCTTCTGTATAAATACTGCACAGGGCAGTAGCATGCAGCAAGCTGACATTACCACAAAGGCACTCAGGAATTTACCAGAGTGACTTCATTTCAGATTGTACCAGCAGAATTTGCACCACAGTCACTAAGTTTTAGAGTGCAAAGGAAAAGTTCAAGACAGCAGTGAGCAGGGAAAAGGGAGGTGAAGGTGATGGAGGGTTACAGGAAACTTTCCACAGACAGGCAGAGAGAAGGTGAAGACAAAATGTTACAAACCTGTAGTGGGATATTTCCTCAGACTCATTTCACTGCCCACAGCTGGAAAAAAGCTGACATGTTCACACATTTGTTCTACAACTCACTCCTCATTAGTCATTTCACCACCATACATGATGACTGTAGGAATTCAGAAATCTTTGGTACTTCCATTGTCAGGACACTGTGGTTTTGAAACTCCATTGGTTGCCGCCAATCTAGGAATTTAAGCTTATTCTACTCTGCTGCACACATTGTATTTCACTCTAATATGTGGGCAAGCTATATGCCTCATTTGTTGTGTAAATGAAAAAAATACTAATGAAGAACATGAAACTCCCCTGACCTTTTAAAGGCTTTATGCAACTAAAGCTTCTCTCAACTCCTTTTTTAGGAATATATCATACAATCCCATTATGGAGCTCCAAGTTGACCACTTTGATAAGTTGCATAAACTGAAGTCACTGTAAGTAAACCATTTCCTGTTCATCTCAGCACTCAGGGAACCCAAGCTTAATGATTCTCACAAATAATTGAAAACCTGTGTGCTACCTGCAATTACAATAAAAAGTAAATAAAAATAAAAAAAACTCAGTATTATGTTAAGAGGCATTTTGAAGACCTCTCCTTTGATGTATTAAACAGTAGGAGGGCAGCAAAATTAGAACACTACTCTGTGTAGGGTGCCTAGATGATAAAAATGCACAAGAGACAGAAAAAAATAAATAAATAAATCATCCAAACAAGTAGGAGGTCTTCTCTTTTATAAGAGACAAGGCCATTTCTGCATAATGGATATACTCTCTCATTTGGATGCTATGTGATTTTTGAAACAAGAGAACAGCCCACATAAAAGCCAGAAATTCTTTGGCTTTTGTATCAGCAAAGAAAGAGTGTGTTTGGGGTAATAAGAGTCTGTTATATGGTTTCTGAAAGATTGTTTTCAAGGAACTGACCTTTGGTGAAAGCTTTTTTTTTTTTTTGTTCTCTTGTAGTA